>JABXWE010005396.1:0-39155 GCA_014611495.1 Limonius californicus
TGAGGCAAGAATTCTCTTTACTTAATATTAAATGAGATTTAATCAATTTAATTAATGAATCAAAACGATTGTGATCACAAACGAAATATGAAGAGAATCCTTGATTGAAATTTATTTAATGAGAAAATGGAAGAAGAAAAAAAAGAAGGTTTTTTTATATTTATGTTGTTTTTTAAAAACAAAAAAAGAAAAATTTTTAATAAGAATAAAATTCCTACTAGTTTACAAAATTAATTAGATATTGCTTGTTACGAATCGAAAACCTTTACAGATTTTTAGAATATTATTTAAATATTCAAAAATGTAGAATCTTCCAATAAGTTTGATATTTTTATTTCCTAAATTCGTTTAAAACATTTTAATATCCAACAACTAAGTACTTGCATTTTAATTTAAACATCAACATAATGCTACATAAGTATGGAAACGAGTCAGCCAAATTTCGCAAATGCAACAATCAAAGCTCACTGGTGAAAACGACACCACAATCAGGTTATATTTTAATTTTTCTGTACTATTTTATGGTGATGACAGAGAAATTTATCATAAATCAAATCAAATTAATCAAATTAAGACCCAATAAGAATGAGTAAAAACTAAATAGATGTTTTTAAAAGGTGACCATCCTACTTAAAATTTAATAGGCCCACTTAATATTGTAGGTAGCTGTAAGTATTTAGTATTTATGACACGTGTAGCTGTATAGTTTCTTTCAAATACGATTGCTCTGATGAATAGGCAACCAAAAGTGCATAGCAACCCACTGTACGGTTGGTTGCATATGTAAAAACAAAAATTATTTTTGAAAAACTTTTTAGTATACTTTACAAGTAACCGAAGAAATGTCAAAAACAAAATAAAAATCAAGTTTCATATGTATTTGCTCATAAGAGACAGTTTATTTTTGATTTTGGAAGAGAGGAAGAAAAAACAGATTTATGGAGTATTTGCTTTGCAAAATAATTGACAATAACGGAGTATAAGTTATGGACCACGATTTTCACTGCGAGTAGCGTTCGAAAAACAATACAAGCTAAACTTATTTAAATATAGAAAATACCAAATAGTAATGAGTGAACTAATTCTTCCAGATTGGCCAGGCACCAAGGGCAGAATGTGCTCCCGTTTACGTTCAGAAACCGCAAGTTTGGTGGAAAAACGAAGCTGTAGGAATCTGTGCCGGAAATGTGGATATAGAGTTCGCAAACAAAAAAGACAACTAACATGGAAATGTAATTGCAGCTTCAAATGGTGTTGCGAAGTACAGTGTGATACATGTACGCAAACAGTAGAAGAATTTTTTTGCGACTAAAACATGCCTGGAGTAGAAAAAACAGCATTATTTAACTTTTTAGATTTAGTGTGTTATGTGATATTAGTTTCTTGTGTTATTTGTTATTATAATTTAGGAAAATATTTGTATATATTAGTTAGTTTACATGATACAGAGTGTCCAGGATTCGTTATCCAGGAAAATATTATTTTTTCCAAATTAACTCATTGACCTCTTATATGAGCTCTTTAACAGTGATTTTATTTAAAAATTGCCACAAATAATATCCGAGCTCGGCAACATACACATATAAGTGCATTATTATAACACTGCATTGTATTCTTTCACAGTTTCGCCAGAAACAATTTAAACTAATTTCAATTCAAACGCCGTATATATTATTATTTATTTTAAGGAGTATATAACTCTATTCTCACTATGGTGATAGAACTACCTAGGAATTTAAATTAACAACAATTACATATTATTACGAAAAGGAAGTTAAACTTCAATGGAGTGGCGATAGGAATTTAAATTTACAACCGGAAAGATCTAAATTGAAATCTCCGAGAAGAATACCATTTTCTTTACTTTAAATTCGTTTAGTATATTTCTGTAAACAGATTATAATCTTAGCAATCAAATGGAATCATAAAACTCAGAGTGATTTATTTATAATAGTTCGGTTTAGGAAAACGCGGGAGTGAAAATTAATATCTATTTATATCTCTTAATGAACTTTTATGAATACATTTACTACCGAAAGGTTCGTTTGTTACAATTTATAATTAAAAAAATATAGATAGATATAGAATCAACAAAATCATTGTGTTTGATAAATAAAATTGAATATTTTTCTTATCCATAGCAAAAATATTCTTGCAGCTGTTCCCGTTCATGTTGTATAAACGTAAATAAAATAAACAATCACAAAATATTTACAATAAATGTATTTAGATACATGTTGGTGATATAAACAATTTATATTCACAAATATGGGTGAAAAACTGTTACACATTTATATTAGCAATTATAAGCAACACCATGTATACAGTAATTTTGCTGGATACTATTGTGAAAAATTATTTCCATTCTCAACTTGTACATAAATATCGTTTCAAAATAGAAGTATTTAATTACATACTTCTAAGAACTTTTCTAATACAACTTGATATTTAGTCAATTGTTATTTTCATTTAAGAATATCTAAAGCTTGTTGAAGTTTATTTGGAATAATAAATAAGAGATTTTCTTGGAACGGAAGTTTAAGACACTCTGTATATTACTTATTATTTTGTAATGTGCTGTGTTCTCTCATTGCCCCCATACTTAAGCAATGACTGATATTCAATTATAAGAAAATACTCAAGGATGAAACTGTTACTTAAAAGTTTCTACTGAAAAATAAATTTGTGTAATTATTTTTACAATTTCAACAGCAGTTGAATGATCTTCATTATTTTTTAAGTAACGCACGTGCATTATGTTGTGCAATATATTAATTAGTGTATAACATGTTCAGAAAAGGTTAAACGCATTAAAATCGTTATTTTTAAACTATACTGCGTTTTTAATGGTAATTTATTTTTTATTTACTTCCTTTTGTCCGACTTTCTACTTAACAATGACAATTCAATTTAAATATCAAATTTTATTATGTTTGTGAATCTTAAACGATGATAATTAATTAAAGTTATTATCCCCGTTTCGTAAACTGTTCTAATTTATTGTATCTGATTAATATATCTGTCAATCGTATGGATTGCTGCAAGCTTCCGCCTAGAAAATATTTCATTACCTAAAATATTTCAGCAATTGTTACTATACCTGGGAATTAAAATAATATATGTATATACAGGGTGATTTAGGGGAGAGCACGAGCCCACCATTTCAAAAATAGGATACCCAAAATACATATCGCAAATAGCTGCGTTAATCTAATATTTTTATTGGCGGTATTATGAGAGAAGTGCCTTACTATTTTCAGATATTTGAAATGTTTGAACTTAGATATTTATAAATAAGATGTCATTCTTTTCATTACTTTATTGAAACGTTGAGTAGAATAAAATACCAAACATACCAAACAGGCATCTCTGATTCACAATTCTGTAATAAAAATGATAGATATCGCAATACCTTGTAATCTGTATTTTGGGTTGCCTATGTTTTTTTCGAATGTTAGTCATCCCTTTTGCAGATTATTAAGTATACAGGGTAGGTAAAAACTATCATGCAATCTTCATATAGGGGTTCCTTGAACGAAAATAAGACAAAATCTTATAATGAAAAAGATCGCAGACGCATAGTTACTTCTGAACATAACAATTTAAGTAATGTAAATTTGGCAATCTGGTAATTGAACAATACAGATTTCAACCAATCCATCTTGTATTAGACTATTTACAAGCAATGAAACAACTAAGTATGCTACGTCAAAAGTGTTAACGGTGTATAAGAAGTTTAATATGGAGCATAAATCTGCATAAATCATAAATAATTACATAATAATGCAAATAAGATGCAACAGTAAATAACATACAAAAAGGTTAAGTTAATCTTGTGGCTTAGTCTATGAAAATGACCATAGGAAATCGGATCTCTATGAACGCCTAAGCCCTTAAGATGTAGTAGTACATGTGTGTAATCAAATAAGGTCGTAAAAATGCATCGATTGTAATATGTAATACCATTGGAAACTCGATGTGCTAGTGATACAATAACTAATGCTAGAGTAACTGTTCTAAATGACCGTCATTTCCTTCTATACAAGCAGCAACTCTAGTGGAAAAGAGTTTTGAACATTTGGTATTATGTGAGGCGTATAATTTGCTGCATTTTGAATTCTTCGTTCTAACTCTATAATGGTTTCTGGTAGCGTTTGCTACACCATGTTTTCAATAAATCCCCACGCAAAACAATCCAAAATATTGGGATCTGGAGATCACGGAGCCCGTTCTATAGGACCACCACAACCTATCCACTGCTGATGGTAATTGTCATTTAACCATCTTCTGCCTTCACGACTGTAATGTGCTGGTGCGTCATCATGCTAGTATATCATACTACGCCTAATATCTAGTGACATATCCGCAAACAAACCTGAAAGTATTTCATTAAGAAAGTGAAGATATATTTCAGCATTTAATTTATTGGGTAAGACATGCGGCCTAACTATTTTCCCTCCAATTATTCCTAGCCAAACATTTAGTGAGAAACGATGTTGATGAACAAATCAGTGTCTACAATGGAAATTTTAATGTGCCCACTCGTGTAAATTGCGGCTATTGAATATTTCATTCCTACTAAATGTTGCTTCATCCGTATACAATATAGTATTGTAGAAGGTTGGCTCTTCTTGGATCCTAGCCAATAACCAATTGCTAAAATTAAGTCTTTGCAAATAATCCCTAGGTAACAAAGGTTGCACTTTACAAAACCTGTAGTGGTATTAGTTGTTGTCTTTTAAAACTTGCTGAACTGTACTTCTGCTGTTAATGTTAATCGATCTTACAATTCATCTAGTACTGCAGCTAGGATGTTCAGCGACTGCATTTAAAATTGCTTGATGTAGATCAGCGATCAGTGTGTAATCTTCGTGGTCATCCTATATCCTGCATCACTGGTATTACTAGTTCAATTTCCCTTAATCTTCGATCTAATCTCATAAATACGTTTCTGGAAGGTTGGCGGCGATTAGAGAATCTTCTGGAATACTCATCTGGACAAGTATTAGCGTGCCTCTAACAAACTCCAAATACCATTTGCATATCTGCATATTCAACGCAAATTCCATACTTAATTACCTAATTATTCAATAATGCCAGTAGAGTATTATGATGATAGAATGATGAAACACTTATTATCTGCCATTGCATCAAAACACAACAAAAGGCCGTACCCGTAATAAATTTGCAATATTGCCAAACGTACTTTTAACGCAAGTAAAAACATTTAAAAGAATGAAGTTATCTGAAATGATAAAAACTATTCTTTTCCTTTCATTTTTAAGCGATCAATAATAATAAATTCTTGTATTATCACTTAATGTAAGCATCAAGTAACTTGATTTAAAAAAACAGTTTTCTTTAATAAGAGATCATGTTGATCCAGCAATAACTGAAACTGAACGAAATCTAAAGAAGTGGAGCAGCTATATCGCTCAAGTGGACATGGAAAGATAGAAAAAAGCTATTGAACGATCCTAAAGTGGCCTTGGAACCAAAACTATAAATAACTTTTTACATCGACGAATCATATTCGTTTCCCTGTCGACGACGGGACTTAGGGCCGTCTACTTGAACGCTGTAAACGAACTGCATCCAATGTAAAAGACAATACATATAATATAAAGTGAATTGGTAACATCGTCTTGGCATTCTTCTGATTGCAAGATAAATTGATTTTAGCGTACTCTGCACTATTTTTGACAATTATTTATCACGAGCTCCTATAATTGTTTAATATTTTTTTGTACTTTTTTCCATTTGAAATATATTGTCTACTAGTTATTAAAAACGGTAAGTGAAAGCGTCGTTTATTAACGTAGCTACAGTGACCATAGGAAACGCTTATTTTGAGTTACTTCAGTAGCCCCTTTTAAGGTGGTAATGCTGCAACTCCTTACGTCTGCTTTTGTGTAATCACTTTTTTGCTTAATAAAGCACCATACAAAAACCTAAAGAACCCACCTGTTTGTAAACGTTTATTGCATGTATATACCTACAAAAGTATTTATGTAAAAAATGTCAGGTTGGCGAACAAAAGTAATTGAATTTTTTGCTGCATTAATTGAGCTAATAATATAAACACAATTTTCGTAGATACATTTCACAATTCGTATAGATGCAATTCTCACTTTGCCCAAAATCTTAACAACAATTTAAAAAAATTTTACAAATACGAACCCATGATAAAACTAAATTGTGAATACACATTGACTAGCTTTCAACTGTTTAATAAAAATAAGATTTTTTAGCCAAATACTAATTTTAACTTAAACTAACTTAAGTTTGTTAGAAAAGGACAAAATAAGTTTTCATCTTTTAATAAAAATTATATATTCGATTTCTATTCTAGTTTCAGTTGACGATAAGTATGCCCTTGTTAATAATTAATAAAATGCTACTGTTAATAATGTTAATTATTATTGACATTGACTAACCTATACCGCTGCTAGAAAAGCACAACAAACTTTATTAAAAATAAGCAACACACATTATCTAAACTATTTCATTCTTTAACTGATTTAGGCACATTAAGGTAGTTCGTTTGTATTAACGTTCTAGCGTTCACAATATTATGCTATGTATTTTTTTCAGAATCAACTGTTTAAAGCATTTTTTGAGAAAAAAGGAATTTTCAAGAAATCATAGGGGGCTAAATTTTGGAGCTTCAAAGTTTTAATTTTCAGAAATTTCTAAGACGTTTCAAAAACCAATATCATCAATAAATAATAGAAAATGTAGGCCTTTTTGACCTTGAGCAGGACACAAAATATAATCCAGGTTCTTAGAGACGCGTCATAATCGTTTTTGAAGACCAACGAATTTGAATGGTTGCCATTTTTCAACCTACGTTTGAAAAGTGCACAACAGAATGGCTTATTAAACGAATTGAAGGTTATAACAAATAAATTGCCGGTATTGGATAAACGGACGTTAAATTCTAAATCCGCACAAAATTGTAGCGGCCTACATTTCATCATCATCATCATCATCATCTGACATGGAGCCGACTCGAGGGTCAATCCTGGGTGATAAAATTTCTAAAGAAAATTAGTTGCTATAACTAAATAATTTTTAAATTGCAAATAAGCTTCTGAAAAGAAAATACTAGGAAAAAAACTTTCACAACTTCCGCTTTTGATGTCATTAGTCCGATAATTTAACAAAAATTAGTAGGTAGATATGGGAAACCTTCTCTTTTAGGTAAATGTTAAATTTAGGCAGCGGCACAAAAATAATGTGTCACGTTGCCTATTGAATTTGCATATGTCTACTTCAGCATTATTTTGATAATTGTATTGGCGGGATAAATATCAATTGAATAAAACAAGAGAAGTTAAAATCGCCAAAGTAAAAAATTTGTATATTAAAACATCAGGCACATTAATATCACATTACGTTACGTTTCGCCATAAGGTTACTTGGCTTCTTCAGACTACATCTATGTATAAAAAGAAAAACAAAGTAGAAATTAGATCTAAATTTGATCTAATTTCTACTTTGTTTTTCTTTTTATACATAGATGTAGTCTGAAGAAGCCAAGTAACCTTATGGCGAAACGTAACGTAATGTGATATTAATGTGCCTGATGTTTTAATATACAAATTTTTTACTTTGGCGATTTCAACTTCTCTTGTTTTATTCAATCTTCAGCATTATCTTTCATCAAGCCCACTAAAAAGACCACTGGGAAGACCACCAACGAAATGGGTTCGTAATAAGGGTACACGAACGTACTTCAAAAAGCTTCTGCATGAGACAATAATGGCTGATAAGATGTCTATAATGTATACAGGATGATGAAAAAATAGGTATCATAAATTTGGTAATGAGTTCTACATGTAAAAACATTTAAGAAAGTTCAAATAAACGCATGTCCGAAAACGCTTCGTTACGAAGTTGCAACCTCCTAAAGTGAGACTTGTCCGATTACTTTTCTGCTTATAATTATGGTAATAGTTGGACCAAAGTTTTGAAATTTTATGTGCGTACGTTACTCAGCAAGGTTGCAGATTAGATTCATTTTAATAAGTGCACCAGAGGCGTCTCAAGTGGGAGAATCAGGTACTGTTTTCTACAATATCTTTTACGCTATTTTGATTTTCTTATTTTTGACAATATCATCTTATTCGATATGCAAAAATACCCAAAACGGGTACTCTTGTTAAAAGTCGATAACTCAACCGTTTTCGAAATAATTTTTAATGTAAAATCGATATACCATGATAATTTGATAACTTTGTACTACGGGGATTAAATTGACAGCATATATTCAAGACAACAAGACAATAACAGAAGCTCATACCTTGTACATTAAGCGTTTGCAGGCAAATGTTTACACGAACTTTTCTTATTGTCTGCTGTATTCTTTTAAAATTTGCCGCTCTATATGAATTATTTTCTTAATTTGATTGCCGCTCCATAGGAATTATAACGTTATTTTAATTGCAGTTTTATTTTGAATACAGTTTTGGAAGTTTTGGTTCTTTGAAAAATTAATTTATGATCAAACCAGTCTCAAGGTTTTTTCTTTGTAAGATATTTTCGCCGATCAGACGGGATTTCTAGGAATTTCTTTGTTGAACAGTGCTAGCATTCAGGAAATGTTTTTGGGCTTCTCTCAAAAGTCACACGTGTTAGTTTTCGTTCTAGAATCATTTCGTAATATGGTGCAATCTTTTTTTGGGGGAAGCGTAGATTCCTGTTGCGAAAGTTCGCCAGTCAGCCTTCGACCTTCGCTGAACTCCGGTTGCTCGAGCCCATCCACGGAGACCGTAATTAAGATGTGCTGCAGGGGCGGATTTTGGGTTTTTTTTCGAGGGGTATTCGTTATGTGTGTTTCGTTCGCTGTTTTACCAAGGGGTATAAACAGACCATCGGCTACTGCCGGATTTAAAGAAAACACTGGATTCAACCCCGGTAAAGGCAATTCTTTGTGAATTGACCGATCGCCTTTGGGCGGATTAAGAGCAGCTCCCGTCCCTCTGCGGTTACCGTCGATGCGAAGAGCGCATCAAAGTTCCGGGCCCCTGGCTGGTGACTTCCTTCAATCCAGTCTGCGGGGGCGTACCTGTGGATTTTTTTGCATCATCCTATTTAACTACTCCACGGAATTGTGCCTGTCTCCACCGGAATTCAAGGTAAAGAACCAGTTTTTGTGCAGTGTAAAACGCACAAACTTGCAACAATTCACGTTATTGAACTTGTTTTATGCAACCTAAAAGCGATCTTCAGTCGCCATTTGTTTATTATTAACTTGAAAAAAGATATTAATACTGTATTTATCCTGTAACCTCTACGCCACTGGCCACACTGATTTATTGAAATATACTAAATATCGTGCGTCAACGGCGGCGAGTTTTGTTTTCTTGGACTTCCAAATATTATTTGTAAAACCATAAAAATGCCATTTCCTGTCTTTTCTTTTTGTATCGCCATTTCAATAATTTCATTATATGTGTTTAAAAATTTACTGTGTCTTTTATTTACTTGTACTGTCATTTTTAACAATTTAATTATATGGGTGTTAAAAATTTACTGCCTCTTATTGTGTCTTTTGTACTTGATTGTGTACCAATTTTGCAAGCTTCAAATATATAGGAGGAGGCACAATAACGGTAAGTTCCATTCCCGTAAGCTGTCGGCTTCTTAGCCTTCCACGAGGACCTACAATCAGCTGGATTTGGAAGGTGGCGCCCACAAATGTTGACTTACCCTGTATACAACTAAAGATTTCCTTCCGTAAGCGATTTTCACGAACTCCCCCTACTCCTCTGAGCTAAGCTGTAGGCCATTTTCCACCTATCTGGTTACGGGTCGTCGGCAAAACTCGATTGGCCCGTAACATGTCATTCATTTATGCTGCTATCTCGAAAACTTTAATTTAATTTAATCCGCATATTACGAAGTTTCCAAATTTTTATGGCACTCGATGTTTCATAAAAATTGAATTAAATATCTCGAAAACTGTCGAGTTTCTCTGCTTTTCACAATAGTGACGTTTTTGGATATTTTTGTGCAACCTTGATAAGTAACGAATGCATATAAAATTTCAAACATTTTTTCAATTATTACCACAATTAAATTCAGAAAAATAACCGAACAAGTCTCACTTCAGAAGACTGTAATTCCATAACGAAGCATTTCCGGACCCATGTTTATTCGAACTTTTTAAAATGTTTTAACTTGTAGAACCTATTAACAAATTTGTGACACCTAGTTTTTCATCATGCTGTATAATCCAGCTAAATAGAGTAATATAAGCGTTTCATGCTTGACGATTTAGTAGACGATAGCAGATAAAGGTTCGGTTAGATGAATAAGGCCCGGTCTTTCCACCTCCTAATAAACATCCTAATAACTTTTATTCAGCTGCTAACTGTTGAAAGCGTCTTTCCACTTACCGATAGTACTTATTTAGCTACTAGTGAGCGTTAATAGCCAGTTAACTTATTATGTGGATGAACCTCCTTATAAAGTGTTTATCTACTTTCATTCTGTTATGTGCCATATTTCAGACATTTTTAGTGTCATAATGACATTTTTTACCATACTAGAGCGGTAATGAATGTCTTTAAAACACTAGTGCAGTAAAATATGTTTACAATTATTTATTAATATAAATTACACAGTTTGAAGCATTTTCAAAATTAACTCCAGAGACTGTTCCCAAGTTAAAACTGGGTTTCTCCACCGTGATGTTACTTGTCCAACCCACAGTAACTGAAGATCCCATTATTTTCGTTGCAATTATTTTATTATTTTCTGCTGATATTTCAACATATCCCTCTGCAACACTATCAGACTTCCAGCCTCCATGACGCTTGAGAGTATGCATATCTGTCCCGGCTACTGACAGATAGTAATGATGCTGAGGACCTCCGAAAACAATGTCCTGTATAGTTTGCTGGTTCAGATAGTCCTAATGCAGTAGCGATTTTCTTTGGAATTCCTCCGATTGTATTCACTTCAACAGGAGTGCTGGGTACATTTACCTCCTCTGTAGGTAAGAAAAAATTGATTGTGCTTGGTCGAACTGGGACGCAAATTATTATATTTTCGAAATAAACCCAAACACCTTCTTACCTGAATATTTCCTTCTGTTATGGCAAATTTCCGCGTAATTTTAGCTTTTGAATTCAGCTAACTGATCCTAATAAATTCTCATTCGTCTTGAAAGTTTCATCTCATCAAATTTGTGATCTCCTCGCGCCGACAAGCACCAAAAACTCCAACTGTCAAAACGACCTGAAAACATAATATAAGCTTGAGATTGGTTTTTATCAATTAAGCACCAATTTGCCTTCATAAATAAGAAATCCTTATCATTCATTTTCTTTGCGAAAAATACACTTTTTTTTTGGTCGGTATCCTCTTGATTTCTTCTTCAAGAAAACCACAACCAGATAATATTGGCTCATATCAATCTTTTTTTAGACGACACCAACGTCCACAACATAGAATACCGGCACCATAAGGAGGATGGTTTTAGTTTCTCTGCTTGTTCCGCAAAATAGACAAGGACCAACTTTTCAGAGACTTCACGAATTTTCTTGACTTCCATCCATTCTTCAAAATATTTGTATGCCATCTCGTAACGCTCTTTAGATTTGGCAGGAATTAATGTATATATAGCAGTTTGGGCTGGGGGTTGAGTTCTATATCAGAAGGCACTACTATTACTTAATCGTTCTGTTATTTCTTGTAGATCTTGTATCTTCTGGGCTAGTAACAGGGTGTCGTCAGCGTATCGTATGTTGTTTATTCTCTTCCCGTTGATTACTACTCCACTGTCATTTTGATTAACTATTTCATTGAATATATTCTCGGAGTATATATTAAATAACAACGGTGATAAATACACCCTTGCATGACCCCACGCTTAATCATTATTTCGTCAGTAGCTTTTCCTTTAATCCTTACCTTCGCTTTCTGCTCCCAGTATAAATTGGTTATGATGATGGTTATCACACGTGTCAACGCCTTCTGAAAGTCCACAAAGCATACATATAAATCGTCATTAATATCGAAGTATATTTGTACGAGGACGTTAATACTAAAACGAGCTTCCCTCGCGCCAAACCCGTTTCTAAATCCAAACTGTGTATCTGCTACATTTTCGTCAAGTCTCTGGTATATTCTATTGCGTATTATTTTTAGAAAGATTTTTAGTGTGTGAATCATTACGCTTATCGTCCTATGACCGCTACATTCTTTAGCATTTACTTTTTTGGGAAGCGTTACGAATGTGTCGCTACGGCTCGTGAGAGATAGAGCATTCGAAGGAGAAGAACACGAATGTGGACAGTAACCATTCTTTCGAAATTATTCCAGTTTTATAGATAGTGTTAAACAGATTTAGTGGCACATCTATTTGATATTTTTCTATTATCTTTATTAAATCTGATGGTATCTTATCTGGGCCAACGGTTTTACCAGCGCCAGTGTTTTTAATTGCATGATGTACTTCTTCTCTTATAATTTCTGGACCAACAACTTCGTTTTTGTTGTAGCTGGGTTTCTGTGTTCTTTCATCCTCGAATGGTTCTTCTATGTATTGTTTCCGCCTTTTCAACTTTTCCTCAGGTTCTATAATAACTTTTCCGTTTATGTCTTTAAGTACACTTGCCTGCTTCCTTCTTCCTAGCCCCGTTTTGATTTTTTTGAGCATGTTGAAATTATTGTATTTGTTCTGCTCTTCTGCAATCTCGGCACATCTTTCCTCCATCCATTTTTGTTTTATGCTACTTCTATTCTAGTTTTAATTAGCCTGTTCACGCTTCTATATTTTTCTTCATTTACGTTTCCTCCCGCTAGAGGGGGTTAATTGTCAAGTGGTCAACTTCATATGCTTGTAGTGGCCAAACTGTTTAAAGTATTGGTATTGGGCTTTCACAAAACAAAAAACTTTTTGTGCAGATTTCACATATGTGTGGCACAATTGCTGTTTGTGTTGTTATATACAGGGTTTTCTAATTCTTACGAAACTTTAGAGAACTATTTTTTTTAATGCAACACTCCATATATTTTGGTTTATATCTTGGTTGATGAAGATTATTATAAGCTTTTTTATGATACTAAGTTTGTATAGGTTAAAAAAGATGAGAAAAAAGTTACAGAGCATTCAAGTTTTTATTTGTATTTAATTGATTTTATTACTTAAACATTAATATAGCATTATTGTTCTATTAATCGTATTTTCCGTTATAACTCTTCCGTTGATGAAATGTTTTTTGGAATAGGCTCACGGTACGCTGTAGGTACAAAACTTTTACTAAATGACCAATGGCCAATGACCCGAAACAACGCTTCAATAAGGACACAAAGATTGCTCTTTCATATAACTTTATGTAAATACCGCCGGCTATGTCTGTCGTGATCCTGCACCATACCTTACCTATGTCGGCATGTGCCATATTCCCCAGTTGTAGGTATTTAATTTGTCGGCTTATGCCTATGTGTCTGTGAAAAGGTTGTAAAGAAACAAAACATTGTTTAATTAATATAGTATATATTTTTATTAAGTACCTACTATGCAGATTATTAATAAGTTGTAGTTGTAGTTGATAAAACAGGTACAATGACAATTTTCAGGGAGTACAATAATTCAAAGTAATACAAACGAAGTGCTATACAAAGCATTATGTACCTAATATTAAACTGGTCTTTATTGGACAGAAAAATTTAAAAGTATATGTAGAATCCAGAAGATGTAATTGTACATTTCATGAAAAGGACATCCACTTCATGAAGCGCTTCCGTATACTGCAATTTCAAAATGTTCCGCCACCTGAACAAAAATCCCATCCATTTCATGAAGTGGAACCCATCCTCTTCCAGATGGTGAAATTATACAAGACTACAGCATTTGGATAAGCAAATTGTCCATTTCATAAAAATATGGGATAGAAAACAATATTTGGTGTAATATTGCTGGGTCGTCGCAAGTGGATGTCCACTTCGTGTAAAGGTCACATGATCACGGACCACCTGTCAAACAGTACCTTCTTAAGAATTGTGTTTTGTTTGAAGAGTTGTCCGTTGTTGTGGTTTGTTTTCATTTCGGCGCTAAAATTAGATATCTAGTCGCATACGAAGACCTCTATGATCGGTGTCACGAAATACAGTTTCAATAGGACATGGAAGAAATGTAAAGATGAGAAATGCTGCAAAAATCAAATACTGTGGGCCTAGACCTTGCATTCAAGCATATTTAAAAAGTTGTAAATCGTGCAATGAGAGGAAATGCATAGTTCGTAAATTTGTCGTGAAGCCAATTACATCGAAAGATTTTAACGAAAGAGGACAGATAGATCTTATTGATTTTGAATATCTTCCGGGTGGCAAATTTAAGTGGATATAGAAATACCAAGATCACAGTACCAAATTCGTTTGCTCGAGGTCTTTGGAGACGGAAAGAGCTGAAGAGGTGGCTTCTCAACTGCCGAAAATCTTCCTAACTTTTGGGGCACCCCGCATCTTACAAAGCGGTAATAGTCGTGAATTTGTGAAGCAGGTGATTCAAGGAATTGAAAGAATTGTGGCCTGAATGTCTTATAGTACATAGGCGTCCCCGTCATCCACAAAGTCAGGGCAGCATCGAGCGCAGTAATCAGGACATCGAGAACGTGATTAGATCTTGGATGTCCGATAATGATTCAACATACAAAATGTTTCCCATCATCGAATTATCGGGCGATTTCCCTATAAAGCACTTTTTGGCCATAGCCCGCGTGTGGGTTTCACTACTTCTAACCTGCCGAAAGAAGTCCTAGAACGGTTAGTGAATGAAAAAGACCTTGATACTTCTGCTGATGATTACCGCAGGGGAATAAAACAACTGACAGCGAAATTGATCACAGTGGCAAGTTACCAAATGAAGCGCAAAATATAGAAGATGATGAAGCCGAAGGGATACTTGGACTTTGCCACAGTCGAAACGAATAATGAATTTGACAATGATGAGATCCATAGTGAGTTGAACGATCGAGAAAAAAGATTCGAAACAAGAGAGAAGCAGCCTGCGAAGGTCAAAACGTGCGGAAGAGAAAATGTTGATGTCATCTAAACGTAAAAATACGGCGTTCAATGTAAATGATTGTGTTCTTTCTAGTGAACTTTCGCTGCGAGAAGCGGTTGCGGCAAGCTCGGGCGGGCAAGGTGTTGCAAAATGTTCCTGCAAACCTCCTAAGCAGCAGTGCAAAAATAAACGATGTATTTGTTTTAAATCCAAGAGGTTATGTACCAGCCGTTGACACAACAATCTGAATTGTGCAAACAAGTATCTCATAATATGAGAATAAATTATAACTTATTTATTATATATCTATATTATATATTATTAGACGTTTATGTGCCAGTGCTAGTAATTTAAAATTTTTATTATAACATACAGTCCTGTAGTATTCCTCAAATATATGTGTTTGTTCTTTGTTTGAATGTTTAATGTTTATTTTTTGTGACATATACTAGTATAGCATAGTTTTTTTTAGTATAATAAAAAACATAAATACCTTTTTTCTTCCCACTTCATATACTACTATTATATATATACTATATACTACTATAGGTACGAAAACAGGGAAGACGAAATGGACATCCATTTGCGACGACCCAACAGTATTACACCATATATTGTTTTCTATCCCACCTTTACATGAAATGGACAATTTGCTTATCCAAATGCTGTAGTGTCGTATAATTTCACCATCTGGAAGAGGATGGGTTCCACTTCATGAAACGGATAGGATTTTTGTCCAGGTGGCCGAAAACTTTGAAATTACAGTATGTGGAGCCGCTTCATGCAGTGGATGTCCTTTTCATGAAATCTACAATTTACATCTTCTGGATTCGACATATACATAAAAATATTCGCAAAGTTTGAATTGTAAAAATGTATAAAAGCTTCGCTAACACTGTTTCATGTCTGGTTGGTAATACTTCTAAACACTATTCTGATTAGATTGTTCATGTCCTTTGCAGTTGTTGGCACCTGATACAATTCCTGATTTGTATGTCAGCTCAGGAAGAAGTCTTGGGGTGTTAGATATGGCGATTTTGCAGGTCATGAGATATCACCTCCTCGACCAATCCATGGGTTTCCCAACCAGTCTTTTAAATATTGTCTTACGTTTCGGTAGAAATAGACAGAGTCACCATCATGTTATAAATACATTAATCGACGTTTTTCGAGATCAATATCCTCCATTAAAATGGACGAATCATCCTCTGAAAATCTGCGGTACCCTTCTCTGTAGAGGTAGCAAAGACATTTTGAGGATCAATTTTGATTATCTAACGGGAATATGTGCCTCTTAAACTTTGTGTTTTTTTTATTATTATTTTTTGGTTGGTTTCAGCAGAAAATATGATGCGTGCCATAAATAGAAGAAATGCTACGTTAATTTTTAGATATTAAAATCAGTTGAATAAAAATATGCATTTTAAAGCTTTGTTACTTCTTTCTCATCTCATTTATTTTATACTCAGTATCATAAAAAAGTTTATAATAATCTTCATACACCAAGGTCAAAATATACAGGGCGTTGCATTTAAAAAATCAATTTTTTAGTTTCGTAATAGTTAAGAACCTTATACCTTGTTGTTTATATTTGCCTTAAATACACTTATCTCCTGTGAAAACCCGATATCAATTTCTTAAATAGGTTGATCACTACAAGCATCTGTAGTCAATTTAATCCCTCTAACAGGAGAACGGTTAAAATCGCCTGATATAATTTTATAGCATTTTGATCAGCACTGAAGTGGCTTTTCAAAAATGCCATAATATACTGGATATTCCAAAAAAAAACATGTTTAGTGCAACACTCTGTATATGAACATCTTGTATAAAAAAATGCAATTATAAAATTTGTACAGGGGGTGTACCTACTTTCTGGTGAAAACAGAATCTTAATATATTGCTTGAGTGAGGAGCACCAATGGGACAGGCTGTATATCAATACACACTCGCAAAATATGTTTCTCATTTTAGATTATCCATTAAAGTTTTTCGAAGTATCCTGATTTATTAAGGCCTTGGGTATGTTTCAATTCTTATCGATTTAATACGCGTGTTTTTCCATACATATACAAAATGGTAGAGTAAAGTTCGACAATATAGAAAATACAAAAAAAAACAGGAACTTTTAATAATGATGATAATTACAGTGTTAGGTAAAATACATTAAATTTTAAATACATAATAAAATAAAGATAATTATAAAACTGCTTGGAAATATCTTAGTGTTAACATCTTAATTTAAATCAGGAAGAGTATATTTAAGAATCTCAATACGGTTAAAATATTTCCAAACAGTACGGCCGACACCCATTTTCGCAATCTTTATTTTAAATTTTAGGACTCATAAACAGCTATAACAATGGACAAAAATTGTACTTCTTATTGCTATCAAAATTATTATTTTTATGTTTAATAAATGAATTTGCTCCACTCCACTGAATATAACATTTAAAAAATCTTATTTATTTTGTGTTCGTCAAAAACATGAAACAACGTGAATTATGCTTGTGCGTGGTTTTTGCAATTGTAGGCGTAGGTATGTAGACAGCTATAATACAATTCTCCTTTAAAAATGTCTAGTACGAGCTCTTGTCAAACAAAACTGTTAAAATGATTTTATAAAGACTATATTAGTCTCCAGAGGGCATCTCTACGGATATATTTAATCTCACTTAAAATAAGCACACACAATTGTAAAGAGTTGTTTTACACCGAGATCACAAAATATTCAAACAATTTCATTTAGAAATACTTTAACTAATGGGGATATTTGTTATTGTAATCTCTGTTATCCGTTAGGTACTTCACAGATCAATAATTTCCACTTACCCAAAGAAGTAAAACCTACTGAATATGACATTTCCCTTAGACCAAACCTTAATAAAGGGACATATGAAGGAAGTGTTGTGATAACAGTGAATGTATCCAAAAATACAAAATCAATTACGTTGCACAGCAAAAATTTAAAAGTACTAAACGCAAAAATAAATGGAAATATAACAATATTTAAGGAATACATTCCGTACAATTTTCTTATTTTGAATGGAATTGGAAGGATTGGAAGAGGACTGCATAACATTACAATTCAGTTTGAGGGCGATATGAAAAATAAAACTTATGGATTCTTTAGGGGGTATGAAATCGAAGACGAAAGGAAAGTGTAAGTGTAAAAAGATTTTGCTTACTAACAAAGAAAAACCACTTAATTTAACCTTCTCCTCCTCTTTAGTATAGGGCATAAGCTTAGCTTTTCTTACCTTTAATTTAGATTGTTGTCAACGAATACTGCTGAAAAATAAGCAAAACGTGTATTTTCAGACTGCCATTTCTGATTTTTCCCGAACAAGATGCAAACTGCTAACTAAATTTCCTGTTTTGTCGGAAAGGTAGATAATAAGCTGCGTCTAGGAGAAGTACATACAGTTTGATTCATAACGTACGGAGGAAACTAAAAGGATTGCTAGAGAGGACCAAATTAATTTGTTTTCTTCATACACTTTTGACCAAAACTCAATAAGAAAGTTACAACAAGCTACAATTCTCGTAAATTAACGCCTACTATCGATTACCGCAGATATTAATTAGAAAGAATTAAAGATAATATCATTGTTTTCTAGTTTCGAAGGAAACTTCTTACGAAACTTTATTGCTGTTAATTTAATTTAAATTATACTGAAAACACTTAAATAATGAGAAAAACAGTAAGTAGGTACCTCTTTAATTAATGAAACTCTGAATAAGACAACCTGCAATGTCGCAAGAGACGAGTTGCAAACCCATCGAAACAAAAACATTCACAAAAGTTGTTCGACATGCTAACCTTACTTTCCAATGCACAATTGTGCACGACGAATCCAATAATCCGATAACCGTGAACACTGTTGTCGTCGCTCTGTAGCAGCATTGATGCGATGGCGTAACTCATCGATGGTAGCAACATCGGTGGCATGTAGCAGTCCTTCGATGTGTCCCCATAAATAAAGTACAGTGGGTTGAGATCAGAACTACGTGGGGGCCATGGAATATATCCACCCTGACCGATCCATCTTTGCGGAAATGTGGTGTCGAGATAATCTCGTACAGCATGACTAACAACAACCGTCATACACAGTCACTTGGTAAAAACAATAGAAGAGGAAAATATGAAACTTAGAAACACCGTAGAAATCCAAAAAATTGAAGAAAATTGAAACGCGTAGGAAAAACCTAATAATTTATGAACTACCTCAGCTACCAAACGAAACAACTGAAAATTTGATCCAATTATTGATAGAAACAATCATGAAACTGGAAATAAACATAAGAAAAAGCGAAATTGATTTCATTTTTAGAATCGGAAACAAAGGAAGCAACAAAAACATGCCCTTAAAAGTAGGACTCACTACTTGGACCAGAAAAACTGAAATACTGAAGAATTCAAGGAAACTAATAGGAACTAATATAGGAATTGCAGAAGATCACGACTAAAAAAGCCTAGAAACACGGAAAAAACGAAAACCGTTCCTAAACTAAGTCAAGAATAAAGGAATGAATGTTAATATTAGCAATAACTGACTTATAATCAACAGCAAGCCCTTTACACTAGAACAGTTACAACAACAAGAAACTACAACTAGAAATGCTAACAGAACATCAGTAGTGAAACAGGACAACAAAAAAATAAAAGAAGAAAACTCGACTCCAACATCAAAACGAAGAGAAAAGATCCAGTCTATACTCACGCATTTCCCAAGGGACACCAACTTTTCCTCAAAAAACCAGATAAATAAAACAACATGCTTCAGGACGGACCGATGAAGACCACGCTACGACCACGGAGAACGAATCTACACAGACAGCAAAACAAAATCAAACACAAATCTACTTCCTAGAATTTTGGTCAAAAGGGAAGCGAAAGATCAAAACCCTCCAGGAATACCCACAGATACTACTAAAAACACTCGAAAAAAAAACAATCTAAGAATATGCACTATGAACGTTCGCACACTACGAACTGAGGAGAGAGTGCAAGAACTAGAAGCAGCACTACTAAAAATAAATTGGGATATAATCGGAATAGTCGAAGCAAGAAAAAGCGGACACGAAATCATGGAAAGGAAAAATGGGTCAATATTGTTTTGGAAAGGACAAGAGACAGGGTTCACAGGTGTCGGTTTCTATATTAAGAAAGCTCTGGCAGAGAAAATAAATCCAAGAATATCGTGGCATAATAGAAAGAATAGCAGTACTGAAACTAGCAATTGAAAATTAAAACATATAACCATAATTCAAATTTATGCACCAACAGATAACTGCCCAGAAGAACAAACAGATAACTTTTACGAAACACTCGAATACACGATAAATGAATATTCGTATAATAAGGAACAAGACCAACTAATCGTAATGGGTGATTTTAATAGCATAGGATAGAGGAAAAATGGAGAGGAACCAGCACTCGGCCCTTACGGTTTTGGAGATAGAAATGGCAAAGATAATAAACTAATTGAATTTGCGCTAAGTAACAAGTGAACAATATGTAACACTCTTTTCAAAAAAAGAACAGGAAGAAAATGGACGTGGCTATCACCAAACGCAATATATAAAAACGAAATAGACTTTGTACTAACCAATAAAAGATGTAGGGCTATAAATAACGAAGTAATCAGCAGATTCGATTTCGATGGCGACCATCGGCTAGTAAGAACGACCTTCAGGATAAATAAACCCTTTGAAAGATACACGATCTTTGAAAATAGCAAAATATATTCGGAAAGTAATCACTGGGAGGTTTTCAAGCAGAAAGCAGCAGGAACCACAATAGCGTAACGATACAAGAAATGTACAATGACTTGGAAAACAGATACAAAAAGCCAAAACACTAACAAACAACATGAATAAGCAAAAAAACAAGGATAAAGCAGAATCCCTCTCCGAAAATATCAAAATTCTAATCAAACTAAGAAACGCGTTAAAAACAAAAAGATTAGAAAATAACCAAAAAAGCTATAAGACAGGAAAAACGTGAACAAGAACAAAGTAAAATCAAAGAAATATTAAACGACAACAGCTCAACCAAAATGTCTACAAACAACTTTCATCTGGGAAAAAATAGATCAGCAAACTACAAGACCAAAAAAATAATAATGAAATAAATCACTTATAACCACGACGAAATAGTAAAAATAGCTACCGTCTATTATATTATAAGGAACTATACACTTCAAGGCTGGACAAAAGCCAAGACCAAAAACCAAAACCAAAAACAAAAGAAGCAAGAACATACACCTAATACCATACCGAAAATACAAAAGTGCGAAATCCGAACAGCCATTGGCATACTTAAAAAGGAAAAAACGACAGGAGAAGATAATATAACAAACGAAATGCTAAAATCTGGATTAGAAGACATAATTCATCAACTCTACCTTTTGTGCAACAGGATACTAGACGAGGGAAAGATACCACAGCAATGGACAAAATCATCCATAATTTTATAAAAAAGAAGAAAGAGGCAAGATTTCAAATTACCGCCCAATAAGTTTGATCTCGAACACACACCAGCCAGAACAAGCAGGATTCAAGAAAGGCTACTCCACCATCGATCACATGCAGGCAATCAGTCAGCTAATAGAAAAACATACAAAATTCAACATCCCGCTGTACATAGAACTAATAGATTTCGTAAAAGCGTTCGGTTCCATTGAACACCCATTTATCGCAGAAGCTCTCTAAAACAACACAAAATAGATGACAAATACATTAACTTCATTCAACCACTGCTATATAATAATTCAACATGCATAAAACTAGAACGAAAAGTCCAACAATTCAAACTTGAGAGAGGAGACATGCAAGGCCATCCTTTATCCCCAAACTTGTTCAACGCCACACTGGATTACCTATTTAACCAACTCAATTGGAAAAATGAGGGTTTAAACATATCAGGGTCACTTCTCACGCATACGACGTAGCATTGTTCGCCAAAAGCTATTTGAGCTGGAAAAATGCTGCAAGCGCTAAACATTGAATGCACAAAAATTGGTTAAAAAATTTAACATGAGTAAGACCAACATACTCACCAACAGTAGCAGTAACCGCATTTTGCTGGATGGTCAAGAAATAAAATATAAAGAAGATGCCATATATTTTGAAGAGTAACATGCCTACAAAACTTAAATGCAAAGTATTCAACCAGTGTGTAATCCCGATCTTAACTTATGGTGCACAGACTTAGGCAATAAACAATAGTGAAATCAACAAACTTCAAGTCACTCAAAATAAAATGCTGAGAAGCATACTAAAAATAAAACTTAGTGATCACGTAAAAATTATGGACTTACGAAAACGATTTCCAACTAAAGACATACAATACTACTGCAAGAAGCTCAAGCTACGCTGGGCAGGTCATATTGCACGAACAAAACACAGATGGACGGAAAAGATAACTCGATGGAAGCCAAAAGAAAAAAAGGACGACCAAAAATAGGTTGGGAGAACGACATTGTATCTATAGCCGGTGCAATTTGGATGGAAGCAGCTCAGGACAGAGACAAATGGAAAACTCTGGAGGAGGCCCTTGCCCTGTAATGGCATTCATACGGGATAATAATAATAATAATAATAATAACTTTTTGAAGTAACTCGCAAATATCCCCAATTTGAATTTAAAACGTAAGTTACTTCCATAGTTTCTGACAAATGCGTATTAATTGGTGAAAAGTTTATAAATAAATACCAACTTATTTGTTAATTTATTTTTATCATTACCAAAAAATGAATTGGTAGTATTGATAAGATATTGTTTAAGATAAATAAACAAGTAAAATAATGTTTCATTCTGTAAATATTATATTTTAACCCCGTTAATTGATGTAACAATTTTTCATTAATTTCATAGAAAATTATAACGTTTAATAAGAATTACTTTTTCACGTAAACCAGTACAGAACCAATTGGCATGATCATCTAAATAGAAAGGACAACTGCCGCATACCGAAACAACTACTCCATTACCAGCCCACATGCGGAAGAAGAAACGTTGGACGACCTGAAAAACGCTGGAGAGATCAGCTCTAATCTGTGAGACCAGAACAAACCAAAAGGTTTAACCCTTGACGCTGATGATGATGACCAAATGATACTTTTTCTGTACCCCACTGTTATTACTGGAAGTGCTCAAAGTGGCCACCTTCTGCTTGAATGCAACCTTGCAGTCGTCTTGTCATACAACACCGTGTTGTTTCAAAAATACTAGGCGTTTGCCGGATTTGCTGACAGCTTTCTTGTATGCGTTCACGAAGTATTTCCATATTAGCAATAGATTTCAAGTGACCCCACATGTAGTAGTCCAATGGTTTTAGATCTGGAGATTGTGCAGGCCGATCTATAAGTCCCGAACCACTTATCTGCTGATTAGGGAATCGTTTATCTAAAGCGTTTCTGGCTACTGTTATGTTCGTTTCAAATTTGCCGCCTTATATGAATTAATTTCTTAATTTGTTTGCCGCTTCGTAAGAATTAATAACGTTATTTTAATTGCAGTCTTATTTTGGGTTACCGTTTCGCTATTTTGTTGTGTCTTTCTAACTTTGACATATGTTAACAGTTTCTTTTGTGACAAAATTGCCGACTCTTGTTTTTCGCGGGCTTGATCTCGGAAGCCGACGCTTCACCAAGAATTGCTTTTACCGGGGTTGAATCCGGTATTTTCTTTAAATCCGGCAGTAGCCGATGGTCTGTTTATACCTCTTGATAAAACAGCGAGACGAAACACACATAACGGATACCCCTCGAAAAAAAAACCCAAAAGCCGCCCCTGCAGCACTTAACGTAATTACGGTCCCAGATTAGTGGAGTTTTCGGAGAACCAGCGTCATCAGAGATCGAAAATTGACTGCTTGAAAACCGCAACACGACCCCGCATTCCCCCAAAAATGTTGCACCATATTTCGACATGTGATGAAATGTTCTAGAACGAAAATTAACACGTGCGACATTCGAGAGGAGTACATTTCCTAAATACTAGCACTGTTTAACTACGGCGTTTCTAAAAATTCCGTCTGAACGGTGAAAAATATCTTACAAAGAAAACCTTGAACAACTCTGGGACTCCCTTGGTCATAAATTATCTCCGGACGGAAAACATCAACAAACTCAACAAGGCTCAATTCTACAAAGACGCAATGTAACCAAAACTGTATCCAATACACAGACGGCAATTAAAATAGCGGTATTAATTCTTACGAAGCGGCAAACAAATTACGGAATTGATTCATATAAAGCGGCAAATTTGAAGCGAACATAACACTACTCGGCTAAAATGTGGCGGTGGGCAGTCATGCATAAGCTGCATGCGCCGAATAACGTCAAGTGGGACGCCCTTAAATAGTTCAATCAATTCATTTCTTAAAATATTTACATAAAAATCACCTGTTAATCTTCTTTCAAGAAGAAAGGTTCCAATTAAATTCCTGTCCTGTCCATACATTAACACTAAATTGTGATTGGTTACGCGACTGAAGAAAAGCATGTGGATTTTGGTCGGTCCAATGATGAGTGTTATGTAAATTAACAACGCCATGCCTGATAAATCCAACTTCGTCAGTAAATAACACAGAGGGCAGGAAGTATAGATCAACAGCAAATATTTGGAGTAACCAAGTACAATCCGGCCTCAGTGGTCTAGTGGTTAGCGCATTTGCGGAGGGACGCGGGATCGAACCTGGCAAAGGTCGCAAGATTTTCTAGCGGGGAAAAATCTGAAAATGCACCTTCTGTCGGAGAAGAAGTAAAGCCGTAGGTCCCGTGCCACTGCGATGTGTGACACGTTAAAAATCACTACTGGAGTTTAAATTACCCCAGATGCAAGCAAAATTCTTAGTTAGGGTGTACAATACGCCAATGATGGTACTTAGAGTACTTAGAGATGCTTGGAAAACCGCGTCCTAGATCTCGCTCTTTCAAAAATCAACAATCAATCAATCAACCAAGTACAAAAGTTGAGTCGTGGAGGATAATCGTAGTATCCCGCAGTACCTGTATTCGTTGTAAAGGATAAGGATAAAGAAATTGCTGGTTTAAAACTCTCCACACTGTTATGTGTCGGGCACTCTCTTGTGCTGCTATTAGTTGAGTGCTGGTGCCAGGATTTCCATCGAAGTGCTCCAAAATGCATTCTTAGAATTCATCTTTTCGAACAATATCTGGTCTGCCATCACCTGACACTGTTTTTAAATGATCCTGTTGCTCGCAAACGTGCAGTTAATCGCTGAACAATTTTCTTAGCTGGAAGAGCAGCGCCGTTTTAACGCATGGCTACGCTGGGCAGTTGCCCAGAGACCCATTGCATACGAGCGCCATTTTAACATACAAGGTTTATTCGGAAACTAGGAGATTTTTAAATATTCTCACCGAATGAGGAACGTAGTCAATTTGATGCATTATGGAAGTGTTTTAGTGGCTGATGAGCTGCCCACATGCTACTTTACAGTGGTTTTGTCATTATATTCAGTTACATAATAAACCGCTAAAATGAAAACTACGATTGAAAATATCAGAGGTTTATGGTCCAGGCATCAAGAGCTACAGAAATGTCAGACATTGGTGTAGGAATTCCAGAGATGGCCGAACAAATCTACAAAATGCGGATGCGGCGATTGTGTAGAAAAAGTGGTTTACTATTTCGAAAATGGCAGTAAAATTTCCTGAAATTTCACCTACGGTACTGTATGAAATTGTTACCAACAGACGGTACCACAAAATTTGTGCTAAGTGGGTGCTAAGGATGTTGACGGATGTTTAGGAAAACCAGCGAATGGCCTCTACACTTAACTTCCTGTGTCGCTACGACACTTTGATTTCGTACACAAATGCTGAAAACAAGTCACAATCTTTGCAATAAAAGCATGCGAGTTCTATTAATTAAGCAAAGTATGCCATGGAAATAAAAAATTGAAAAATAATCAACAGCTACTGTCACTGTCATTGTCACTGTCTCTAGTGGACTGATTGAAATGATTACTATTTAAGTTCATTATTATTGTTAGTTATTCTATTTCTTATTTGCTTGTTTTTGCGTTGCTCTAATAGAATAAAAATGTGTTCAATCTGTATACAGCTAATTTTACATTTATAATTAAAGATTTTGTTAATTTTGGCATATGTTTTTGTTGGACTACCCTGTGGTAAATTTAGTTGTTGCTTGGGAAGCATCGGTATTATTAGAATGTCCACTAAATGTGTTTAATTCGCGTCACTCTTTTTTATCAAAAAATTTAAGAAAGACCCAGCTGGGACACCTTATATTTAAGAGCCATAAAAATGGGTATATAGGTAGTAGGATTTTAAGTGGTCCCGAATAAGAATCCGTGGTTACTTTTGCTCTGAAAAAATCCCTAGTACTTCTCTAAATTTCGAACCCAAAAAGAGATGACAGTTGGCCATGACTTTAGTCATTTCAGAGATCTGTCCAACAAAAAAGACTTTACGAAAATCGGTTGAAAATGCAAATTTTACGAGGGTGGTAATGTCTTAAGTGGGACACACTGTATATGCAAAATATTACCAAACACTCATTTTACTCTGGTAAAACGATGTTCTCACATTAACGCGGTCGGATAGTTCAGGACGTTCCATTTAGACACTATAAAAAAAAACATATGTAATTAGTAAATATAATTTAGTTTTTATACCTACTGATTTAGAATTTAATATCATTGTGTGTCACTAATTCAGATTTACAATATAATTAATAAATAATTGTCAAATTTATTTAACCAGCAACATAGTTACAAAATATACGGTCTTAATAGAAAAAATTGTTATACGAATTATGAAACCATTTAGGTAGAAATTAACACTATAAAAATATAAACCTAGATTATACTTGTATTTGATTTTGCATACACCAAGTTTGATCTGGATATCCTAAATCATAAGAATAAAATATGAATGCACCCGCTTTTTCTGTATTCGGTATAAGTAATAAATGATAAAATAACCAAGTATAACGGTCTTTGCAAGAACCTAACAGCAAAGTCTGAAAGCAATCTGAAAGCTAAAAAGAAAATTAGACATGCTTGAATGGAACAATTTTTTCAGAGAAACGAATTTTCAAAAATTTGGAATCACTTAAGATACTTTAAATCAAATGTAATTGATCCCCTCATCTCTCTATCTTTAAAAACCCCTAGACGGTAGAATTTTTATTCAAAGAATTGAAATGTGGAGGTTAAAAACAATTAGCGGACTTATAGAAGGGAGCGTGGGCCGTCTGTGGATAATAACATTTTTTTGAAAATATTTCGTAATGTTACCGTGCAAAATTAATATTCCTAACTTAAAAACTGGAGTCCGTATTAGTTTCGTAAACGAAGCGATTTATTAAGCTTACATGATTTTAGCAAATCTGTTTTAACGCATTTGATGTTTAAAAAGATGGGAGCCGTAACTGCTCCGCTGGTGAACATATTGCGACAAAACGTCGTACTTACTAGTAACAGACTTATCGTTCACACCAGTGCCAAATACTAAAAAATTAAATCAATCTCAAAGGCATATATACTCAACTTCCTGTTTATAACCTATTGTAATGAAACTTGCAAAAAACTATTAATAATTATCCATTTCTTATTTAGCATGCGTTTTAAATAAAACTGTTTATGATTTAGATATTTTGGGGTATCCTTTTTTGAGCCCGTCAACGCCCGCACGGCTTTCCCATGTTTTGATGAACCAACGCTTAAAGCAAGGTTTACGATACATATTGTAAGACCACCGGGATATGTAGCTTTATCAAACATGAATAAGATCGTATGTATTCATGTTGCAAATTACTTTATTGTCTGCAGAATTTTACTTTACCAAAACAATGCTTCACCTTACATCTGTGTCACTAAATTGGTATTTTGTTTTGTAGGGCGAAACACTAGAACCACAGGGATATGCTAATGTTCACTTTGCGAAAACTCCACTCATGTCAACGTATTTGGTATCGTTTTTCGTTGGAAAATACGGTTATGTTGAGGATTACTATGTGAAGCAAAACAAGGAAATTGTACCGACGCGAGTGTATTCTCCAGTATCCAAACTTAAAAATGCAGAATTTGCAGTCCATGAGATACCCAAACAATTGAGGTGGTTTGTGAACTACACTGGATATGATTATATGTTGCCCAAATTAGGTACTACCATTCTTCATTACTTTTATACAACCATTAATCTATAATTATTTTTATTTTATAACAATTACTATTGTATCTATATCTATCACCTATGATCGTACCATTATCACCGAGAATTAATAACATCTACATGGATGAGCACCAAAAATTATCCCAACTTGACGACAAACGAAAGTTGTAGTTGAGATACATGGCCACATGGGATAGAAAACTTTACAACTTTGTAGATATCTTAAAAGACTTTACACCTGCTCTAAAATGTGCAGTAAAAGTTGAGTTCAACAGGCATCCCTAAATGTGCTGGTGTACAACAATGACGACATATTTCATACTAGGATATATCGAAGAGATACCCGAAGTGTTTTTTAGTTACACGATGATTCCAATCATTACCACAATATGAAAGTGATTGCTAATTACAGAATCAAGCTAAGATAAAACAAAATAAAGAATCTAAAGCAGGAGAGACAAAGAGTAGCATACGTTTAAAGAGAGAACAGCTATCCAAAAACAACATGTAACCTAATTATAGAAGTTACTCAATATCAGAATGAAAAACACGAAGAATCATACACATACAAAGTTTGACAATTTAATTCCCATTCTAAAAGTGTTCTAAAACAGTCGGCAAAGACGCCCGAAGAAACTACTTTTAATTTGGCAGTTACATTTGTCTTAATATCTTCTACTTCCTAAAACCCCTTCCTATTGAGTTTTCACTTTAGGAAAGAGAAAAGTCAGCTGAATGGGGTCGGTGGTTAATCTTAACAACGCCGTGTTTCATAAGATATGACTTCACAGTCAGTGCAGAATAGGCAGGTGCATTATCATGCAACAAGAACCAACAACCTGTTCGAAATTGCGGTTACAGTCGAAAAATTCCCTACAATAATATCTTCATCATTTCAACGCTGAATGCACTATTCACTATTTGTTCTCCATACACAAACCTGTATGTCTATTCTTACAGCGCCTTGTCCCCTTGTGGAACATGAATATACGACATGCTTTTTCTGGAACATCTTCACATCTGTCTTTCAAACGTTGAAACCATTCAACCATCCTCGCACGACTTAAGGTGTTGTAACCATACAGGGATTTTAAGCATTTTATAAGTTTCAGTTGGAGTTTTCTAATTTACAGTAAAATTTAATAATCACTTCATGACGAATGAGAATGCGCTAGCATCCTGCATAGAAGCTAACAGCTGTTTGTTTTTCGCTTCGCCATCTTCTATTAATAAAACTATGGACTATTCTCCCTACTTAAATTTTGGTTTTATTTCACTTGAATCTTAAGCCGCAGAATCAATTCAGGAATGAAATTACTAACCTTGTACAAGGTGTTATGAACAAACTAAGAAGAGGCAGATACACATTTAATAAAACTCAAATTCACTAAAAATATAAGAGAAATGGTAACTAAACCTTTAAAAACTGTAACTACTAAATGGGGAAGACAGTACGTTGAAGGGCCAAGCCAACAATAAAAAATAAAAATTCTTGAACACAAAAAATATTACAAAAAAATAAAAATTGAAAATTCGCAAAACCTGCTCAGAATAAAGACCATCGCATCCAACTCAATACTACGAAAGTAGATACGAAAGAAGCCACAATATTCGCAACATCATATAGACACACAACACTGGCAGAACAAGCATTAATAGAGCTCAATTGAAAACATAGGCATTCCACTTATGAGCAAAGAATTAGAAAATTAAAAATCTACACCCAAAATAAAATACAATACTGTACTCAGAAGGAACTGCTATAAGGTTTCGAAATGTTGGCACCTGGCACTATTTACTAACATATCTTATGTCAAATTACATTATTTTAGCAAAATTGTGGCAGTTAAAATAGCCAGAAAACGTTCCGATTTTTCTTAAAATTAACAGAATTGTGTATCCCGCTATAATTAAATATATTTAATTATGTATCTATATGAAATATCTAAATAGATATGCGCCCAAATGAAATTAGTGAAAACATTGAAAATACCTCAACTGAATTTTCCCATTCGTGAGTTGTATTTAGAAGATGGTGCCGTGAATTTAAATGTGGCAGCAAATCTTGTGAAAATGAGCAAGCATGTGATCTTCGAAAACTGCCACAGCATTTATAAAATATTAACAAAACCAGTGAAGAACTAGTGAGCGATCGAAAGGTAACAATATGATAGACCTGGTATCGAATTTTTCATACTACGTCGTTTACAAGAAAGAATTTCACAGCAAAAATTTAACCGCAGGGTAATTTCGCAGAATGCTTACGCGTAAACAGAAAATAACAAAACCTTATTGAGGCACTATAGCAGTCCCAAAAATGCACGGACAGTTTTGTTACGATCCTGGTTCCACCATTATTATTGAGCACCAAAGCAGGTTTGTGCTGGGAACTTCGGGGTACTACCGAGAAAACACTAATGGGAATCCTTGCTGTGTTGTTTTATCAGTCAAAGTCCTAATTTAAGTATTTTTAACACTCTTCGGTGTACATTTGCCAAATTTTACTTCTAGCAATCAGTATTTGATTTCCTGAATTGAAGTAATGCTTGTGTGGTACCAAAATTGGCACTGATGAAGACACTAAAAATCAAATTATTTTGGAGTAAAATTCCGAAGGTTTTCTACGATCAAATCTGAATTAAATATTTTCCAGATTACATAACACTAAATTCAAAGTTTCACATTGAGGGGGGAATGGAGAATTGGGGCGCAATAACAACAAGAGAAGACTCTATTTTCTACAATAGCGAAATGTCAATATTAGATCAACAACGTGCCAAAAATATTGCACATGAATTCGGACATATTTGGTTCGGCAATTTAGGTAAAACCTTTTTCCTGCATTAAAAGTAGCAAATAAATAATATTTCTGGAAATTAATTTCAGTAACCACTTCTTCGTGGGGCGAATTTTGGTTAAACGAAGGTTTCGCTCGATTTATGGATATAAAAGCTAATGATATTTACAAGGAACAGTTTGAGGTAGGAATATGGAAAACACTTAAACTTTCCGATGCTTTTAATGTGTTCAGTTAATATACAATTTTATGTTGAATACTAGAACTGAGCCGTTTAAAATTTTAAAAATTTCGACTAATTTGTATTTCAAAATTATTTAAAAAGAATTATACCGCAGGAGTGTTTATTTCGCAATGATGCGCTTTGCAACAAGACAATCTTAAAATTGTAAACTGGTTTCGCATTTTTTCCATAAGTCGACTTATTGATCATATACAGGGTAATTGGGGAGCAAACCCCAATGTTCGGGGAATATGTTACCGTGATTAAAATGAACAAAAACAGTACTACTATCAACATAGGTTCGATGCTCAAACGTTACGGAGATATCCAAGTACTTACCCAGACAGCTTTGTTTAACTTAAGTCGCTATCAGTTTTTATTCCATTTTAAGTATGCCATGCTGAACAATATTCTTTTGGTAATTGTCCGACTTATTTTGAAGTTTGTGAGTTGAAATCGCATAGTCAAATCTTATATAATTTTGTAATGCCTGCCACATTTTCTGATCGAAAATATCCTATATGATTTTAATTTATGGATATTGACAGAAGAATGTCGAACAGATAGTCCAGATAGTCTTCGTAAATGCAGGTAAAACTGAAATGTTTCCCAATGTAAGAATCGTATCTGAAAGATAGCGGCTTTGAGTCTGCAATTTAGCAGTTGGGTAATCGTGAGACTTTAGAGATATATTTTGTTGGTCAATGATGATGGACTAAATAATTGCCATAACGAACTAGTCAGCTGAAAATCCGTATGCCACGGTCGAAGGTAGCTTTAGTTCATGGTATGATATTGTTAGGTTAGGTTCGAATCTAGAGTAGTTGAACTAATTACGTGAAATAAAACACCGAAGAGGTTAAATACTTTTATTAACATAAATATCAACTCCAGACAGTGCAAATTAACTACCGCCAGTATTCACCTGTTCAGGTTAGGAAACTGCAGGAAACCTTAGCCGGGGTAGCGCTATGTGATCTCAAGTATAACGATTTCCTTTGGAAATTTAAACTATTTGCTCAGTAACACAAAGTAATAGAGATGAAGTTATAGGCCTGTGTGCAGGGTGGTTTTCTGAAAGTGCAAGGTGACTGATTAAGGAACTTGAAGCTGCAGCTGAGATACCTCAAAGCGCAATCATCAATGGAGACCCGTAAGCTGCTGAGATACCTCAACTCGCTGGGCAGGTGAATGGTTAATGAAACTTGACACTGCAGCTGAGATGCCTCAAAGCGCAATTGTCAAGGGAAGCCGTAAACTGTTGAGATACCTCAAAGCGCTGGCAGGTAAAGGGTTAATGAAACTTGACGCTGCAGCTAAGATACCTTAAAGCGCAATCGTCAAGGGAAGCTGTAAGCTGCTGAAATACCTCAAAGCGTTGGCAGGTAAAGGGTTAAGGAAACTTGTAAAGCAACTGTGCTTCTTCTGCTTTTATAGGCCAAACAGTAGGTATTGGATCGTGAGAACCCAGTGCACGTGCACAACAATATTAGAAACAACACTAATTTTATGGCCCCATTAAGTCTGGAACTAATAATTTTCGTAAAAATAAGTTAATTATCTGTTATAAACCTGAAGAACCAAAACTAAATAATTAACTCCCATAATTTGGTATTTAGTTAACACGTCTATGCTAGGAATGTCACTGATGAGGGTTTAAAAAAAATAGTAACAATTTAGAAAGGTTATGGACTAAACTAAACAAAACGTTTAGCACGCTAATAAACCGCCCTCAAAACCGCTGTCATTGCATATCTTACGTACTTGAGATCAACTAATTCAAAGTCATATTGTTAATATATTTACCTGAAATAAATAGCTGAAAGAAAACGCTGAAGCAAAATGTTTTAAATATGGAAATATAAAATTCCACTGCCGAATGGATAGTTATCTTACAATTCCATTCATTGTATATGAAAGATGATGTTTATTTTATGTTCGTAGCCCTCATAAATTAGGTCTACTCGTAAAGGACAGACCCTTTACAAAAAAGTAAACAGGTGTGAAGGAATGGCCATTCCCAAGATCAATGAAGCGTGATTGTCAAACCCCAACTAAAATGAATTAGCAGTTACATTTTACATGAAATATATATGCGAGTATAGATTAAAAATTTAAATTATGAGCATAATGTCCAAAAGTTCAACTGTCTGAGAATATAAACATAATCGCAAATATGGGCCGCTACAGTTTGATTAATAATCAGTTACGCAGGTCCAGTTGTGTTAGATTGATACGGACAATTAAACAGAATGACGAATTTAAGATGGTCCTACAGGTTGCTAAATTGGTTTCCACTTGAAAGAAGAAAATGAGTAAAACTATGTACTAGATGGAAAGAGGAAGTGGAGATAACCATGAGATCCCATAATTTAGAAAATAAATATATAATGGGATCTCATGGTTTTCTCCACTTCCTCTTTCCATCTAGTACATAGTTTTACCCATTTTCTTCTTTCAGGTGGAAACCAATTTAGCAACCTATAGGATCATCCTTAATTCATCATTCTGTTTAAATGTCAGTACCATAATCGAGTCTTCTACTTCCATTCTTTCTCTTATAGTTTCAATCCTACTCTGTCTAGTCTGGAGACACAGCAGCATTTCCACAAGTCCATTTCTATTGCAGTCAGTCTATTATTCATCCTTTTATTTATAACCCACACTTCAGATCCATATGTTGTAATACTTTCTCTGGTGGTACAAAGACCTTAGTACTTTCCAGGTTGTACTTGAACAATGTTCAATGGGTTTTGAATAGTGTATTCGAAAAATAATTTTGCTCGAATTAGAAAAGGGTTCGAGCCGCATTCGACACCCCTTTGCACTTTTACATCCATGGTCTTCATGTCAGATCTTGGTCTTACTGTAATGTAATCTAAAGTTGTAATGTGGCAAATCATCTAAATAATCGTTTTCCCAACTGTTGGATTGGCCGTTGAAGCTTCACAGCATGGACCACCGAGGTCACCAGACCTCAGTGCCTGATTGTTATCTTTAGGTATGGTTAAAATCCACAATAAAAGTGAACACAGGAAAAGCACTATTCGATCGAATTGTAAATTTTGCAACACTCCTAAGAGAAAATAATTGTGCACTCCAACGAGCTACACGGGCGATCCACAAACGACCTAATTTTTGCAAATTTAAATATTACCTTTCCTTTAAACGTTGTTATAATTTGTAATAAAAAGGTAAACAGTTTTCCCCCACAGATGTATTGCGACGAATTCACTTTGTTATATATCTCTATAACGGATGAAAATGTTTATACAACTTTTTTTGATTATTTTAATCACCGGAACTTATTCTTCAAATATTGGGATTTCCTCCCCAGTCACCCTGTATATTGTGTTACCTTCTCAAATTTTTTAACCAAAGCACTTTAGATATGAAGATAACGTTATCGATCCATAAACAAGTGTTATTAATTAAACAACATTTTTAAGTTTCCCGGAGTCTTAATCAGTTGCAGCGTGACAATAACGTATATTATAATTTAATTTTTTGCTGTCTAGAAAACTGCATCTTATATCCGTACCCTTCATAATGCTTTATGGCGAGATGATGATCTAACTGCATTGCCCTTATCCAGGAAAATTGAGAAACCTATCGACGTGTTCGAAATTTTAAGCACTATTAATTACGATAAAGTAGGTTTAACTTACATAAATGATCTGTGTTATATGTTTACCTCTAAGAAGTTATATCATGTAAGAGAGTTGCAGGGTGGTTCGGTTTTATATATGATTGAAAACCTAATTGGTGAAAAACGAATGCGGATGGTTCTCCAAACTTACATAAAAAGGTACTCCTATGGAAGTGTTACAAGTCGCAATTTCGTTGATGTTTTACAACATTTTGTCAAATTTAACGCTACAGACTTCCTCGAGGGTTTCTTAAAACAATCCGGGTATCCTCTAGTATCAGTTAACGTACATAAAGACAATATGTCAGTTAGTCTCTACAAAGAAAGGTTTTTACGATTCGGACAACCTCAAGCGATTGGCAGGTACTACCAAAGGAATTAATTTAATTTGTAAAATTTTAAAACCTTTTTTGAAGGTGGTCTGTTCCTATTAAATACATTACAAATTTGAATGTAAAGCCTCAACTTGTGTGGTTCCATGGCTCCAAATATCGTAGTAAGTTCTACCAATAAATAATTTATGCGTCTTAAACATAAAGTATGAAATTACTATAATTATTGCTTCTATATTTTTTAACAACTGGAAACGGTTACTTTCAGTGGAACTAAAATTTCCTAAAGAAATAAGTTGGATTAAACTCAACTTTCAACAAGGTGGATATTATAGGACGAACTATTCTCTTAAAATGTGGCTTAAATTAATTGAAAATATAAAGGTATGTTATATAGTTAATAGAATCTGTCGTGGGCTATAGGTTAACGCGTTAGACTTCTACACTGAAGGTCCGGGATTCAATTCCCACTACCGGAACATCGTTTTCCCTCGTAAGACAATGGCAAACCAGCGAGGTAGTGTGATTGGTAAAGCTTCTCCGGAGGAGAACTGTTTATGCTTTTCGTGGTTCGGAACTCACGTTAAGCTATTGGTCTCTTTGTGCAACTGTAAACGCGCAACACAGGCATAGAAGAGCACGTTGCTTCGTCTTGTAAGAGATAAAGCTCTCGCAGAATAATATATAGTTAATATAATGGAGAACTGCTCCTTTTGTGGTTCCAGGAATATTCTCTCCGTCTCTCTATGTAATCCTTATCTACATTTGAAATTATTACATCTATCTTCATCTCTGTTTCCATCTCAATGCCATTATCGATTTGATTGGCATTCTTAAATCTTATTTTCAATTCTCAGTCCTTTAAGTCTTAATGTCTATTTCCATTTCTAACTTACCACCACTATTACCTCCAATTTAATCTACATCTCCACGTTTTCCTTCTCTTCGTACTCCTACTCTCCTCCACAATCACCTTTTTCTTTATTAAGGCCTATTTCCAATTTTAAGAATTTCCCTGTAGAAGACAGAATAAATTTACTTGACGATTCCATGGCTATCGTTCGCTCAAAAAAATTGCCATGTACGGTAGCACTTGAAGCGACTAACTACTTGCACAACGAAAATAGCATTGAAGTCTGGGAAGTCGCTAAAAATATTTTTGGCAAGATTCGCACTGGGCTTCTACAACATAATATAACCATCGCATATTTAAAGGTAAATTTAAGTTTGAGAAGAAAACAAATTATATCGTTAGCGCTGCATTTTAGAAATACATTGTTGAATCAATTGATGAACAATACAAGAAGCAAAATTGGACTGTAACGAAAAATGAAACATTTAAAACAAAGTAGGTATTTTTATAACATATCTTTAATATAACATTCCATACGTTGTTTAGATTGATTAGATCTAGTTTTTCTTGCGGTATTCTTCTTATAACCTTTCAATTTGTCAACTAAATTTTCCTCTTAAGCAATACCAGAAACTCTCATTGTTGCTTTCCGATTTGAATTTGTCTTGATAATATTTAATAAAATATACTAATTCGATTTTCTTAGACAGATCAGAGCCTCGATTTTTAATCTAGCTTGTTATTATGGCCATGCGGATTGCAGGAATATGGTTCGGAAGCTTTGGCCTAAAAGAAATACTTTACCAGTAGACATACAAAATATCGTATTGATAAATGGTAAGTGGTACAATAGTACAGCAAATGTAAATGGTAATGTGAAGGTTAGGAGAGAGCAAGTATCTATATGCAGGTAATTTCGGAATAAAGATTAGTTTCACTAAACTCTCTGTTCTGTTATAACGAATCTATTTAAGTTGTATCTATTTGATTGTATTAAGTAATCTTCGCTGTTTAATTTTTAAGTTTTGGTTTAATCAAGCAGTACTTAAACAGAACAATACGTGGGTTACAAAATACAATGGAAGGACTGCAACTAATGTTTACAGTATTTCTATTATATCTTAGTGTTAAAGCAACTTGCCAATTTGCGTCCATAGTACAAAGATACTTTTACACCACTAAACGATAAAGTCTTTTTAAATTGTATATGTTTTGACGTTAGTCAGCTCCATATCAAACTATATTCGATTTTAAACCCTGTTTAAAAATTGCATGGGCGGAGTTGTAGTCAAGATATAATGCAACAATTTATAACATACATCAAATTCTGTGGCAGATACCAACAGAAAAATTAATTACAATCAAACAGGATCTTCCGATATCGCAATGGGGAGCACATGGTTTGGTGCCGATTTATCGAAATTGTCTATTGAACCTCAGTTTAAATGGCCGAAGGAAATAATGGAGAACTGTCATCAATGGTTGAAAGATCGAACCGCCCAAACTTTCTAACAGCTTAAAAAATCTTTCTATGAATATCTAAAACCGCAATAAAGTTTAATTATATTTTCTCTGTAGCATACAATAGTCTATTTTTATGTATATAATAACAAGCGTATGCATCTGTTGAATAAATCTCAAGCAATATCTCCATGCAATGGTTTTGGATAAAAATATCATAAATGCGTTTAGTTCAAAGCCCTATTCTTTTTAAAAAGAGTATTGAATCTGCTTAATATATCAATGGAATAAATATTTACACAGACAAATGTATATCTCACCATTTATAAACGCTGGAATCCCTTTATTGGAAATTGATGTTATAAAACAAATACAGAGAAAAGAATCTTCAAAGATAGTTAATAACATCTGACCCTTTAATTTTTTACGGCTGCCAATAATGCGTCTATTAACTTGTACTAGAGACACGAAAACGATTAGTAACTCTTGTAATTCCAATAAATCTTGCATACTGAATAATTACGAGACAATTACATTAATCTGTTGATTGATATATTGATTACAAGTTAAATAATAAAAGGAAATGATAGAAAACAGTTATTTTTATTAAATACAGCCATTGGACGAAGAATCATAAAATGCCCCTGCAATTCATTAACACCCTATATATATTGCTATAGTATAATAATGGGGGGGGTTTAAATATTAATTGGGATTCACCTTTGCATCGCCGTCGGGGCAAGACTTGTTTCCATGGCAAAATAATATCTTTCCCCGCCGGTCAAGGAGTGCTAAATTTTTTAAATGTGAGGGAACTTTTGTTTTATTTTTGATTATGGAGAAAAATGTCATAAAAATTGTAACATTAAAAAGGAAATTATACCATCATAAAATAAAGAAATGTGAGTTTTAATTAGCGTTAAATTGAAATGGAAAAATAGTCCAGGTCGGGAAGTGACGGCAGAGCACGGGAAGCAGGACCATCCTGACGGAGTGCAGCCTGTATATTTTCGGAGTACCAGACCAGGGGCATTTTGCATGCCTAGCAGTAAAGGTTGGTGCAGTTTAAAAATGAACTAATTGTGGGGACAGTAATACATGGTAAAAATTTGCGCGTGCTGTTAATTTTTCTTTGTTGAACGTTTCATCACAATTTTTGTACAAAACGAGGCCGCGAGTGGAACCCTGAGATGAACAGTTTCGTGTTTGAGCTGGTCGACATAAGCTGTTTTTTTTTCTTTTTTGTACTATGACTTTTAAAACACAACAATATATATATATATATATATATATATTGCTATGTTATTTTGTTATAAATAATTATTAGTAATTAAAAAAAATGCGAAATTAATTTTTTTATAAAATAAATTTTTAAGTTGGGCGCCAATCTGAGTTCTTTCTCAGATAAAATTAACATAAATTATTTCTTTTGCATCTAAATAGACTCTTAAAAACTCAAGGTAAGGATATACGTGGCTTCCCTGTTTTAGATAGCTATATATGCGGCAATTGTAACACATAATATAACAGTACATAAATAAATTTTGAACTTATCTTGAAAATCCAGTCCCTTTTGCTCTACGGTAGTCACCAATTTCTCGAGAAACCGCTGCATCTGCACATTCTTACGTTGAAGAGTTCCATT
>JABXWE010005397.1:0-48020 GCA_014611495.1 Limonius californicus
CCCCCCCCCCCGTACCCCTAGATACACTTTTCCGTTCAAGTTCGTACCCCGAAAGCTGGTACTGCAGTTTGTGATTGTAGGGCCACAATATTATTGATTCCGTAACGAGCACAGCTGCTGGATTTCATTGTTGAATAGAGTAGACCAGACGGTTCACTAGAAAACGAAGAGGTTTCCTGTAGCTCTGATCATTCAAGAAATATATATAAAATTTTACGTAGATCATTATCAACGTCACAGACTATGATTAAGATACTCTAATTTGTGTAGTTGTAATGCTCACAAAGGTGTGGTGGTAGTTCCGTTGGTAGAGCGCTCGCTTTCTGAGCAAAACGTCGATTCTGGCTTGTGTTCGAAACTCCAGCATTACTACGCAGATTTATAAAAATCTTGTGCAGCAACCCACCATATAATTCTTCTCTGGAATTTCTATCGCTCAGATTCGACGTTAAACTGTAGGTCCACCATGTTCTCAGCGCTGAGGAGAAACACATAGCAGAGAACAGGCCGATGCACCGCAACAGTGGGACAAAAACGCTGTTAATGGTGAACGTGCTCAAAAGAAGAATATGTTCATATAGGTCAACATAATCGCTTCCTTATTGTTAATAAGGTCAGTTTCCAACTAAAATTTATTTTAATCAGAGTATTGTGTAAAATCAAAGAAGCGGCTGTTAACCTTATAAACCAACTTCGTAACATATGGTGGAGAAGCCACGTTTGACAATATATTATGATAAATGTATTTCAAATGATAACTAGCTACAGCAAGACAATTATATAAACCCTAAGTGTCTTGAGTGAGGTTCCAAGACATAAATATTTTTCATAGGCACATTTCAATAGCTGTTCTTTTTCATACATTAATCCAAAATTGTTAATTCCACTAACTAAATCCGTGAAAATGTTTTTGCAACATCTGCTGTCCTTTTTGTAATTACCTGCCTCTTCCAGAAGAGCTGTATTTATGGAAAAGGTTTTTCAGTACATAATTTTTCTCAAGAATTACTTAAAGTACTTCTATATCTAGATCTGAAAATGCGCCTTCTGTCGGATAAGAAGTAAAGCCGTAGGTACCGTGCCACTGCGATGTGTGACACGCTAAAAATCACTATTGGAGTTGGAATTACCCCAGTTAGGCAAAATTCTTAGTTAGGGTGTACAATAAGCCAATGATGGCTGCAGTGCTTAGAGATGCTTGGAAAACCGCGTCCTAGATCTCGCTCTTTCAAATCAATCAATCAATCAATATCTAGATCCGCTCCCATTATTTTTCGATTTCTGTCTTCCAGAAGATATATTATATGAAATTGTTTATGTTTATCAGTATAGTTGGTTGTAGAAATATCTGATATTTTTCTTCTTCGGATATTACCCCCTCGGATTTACCGTCTTTTGTTTTCATAGCTATCTGTCTTGCCAACCTTCCTCCTTTAAATCTCTCTCATCCATGGTCATTTTTATGTATGATTCCCACACCAGCGCTGGTCTACCTCTTCTCCTTTTCCCCTCGGAGGCCATTTATTCAGTTACCTCGGTCATCTGTCATTTGGCATTCGTCAAACATGTCCATACCATTGGAATTCCCGATTTTCTAAGTTTCTCTTTATTGAACTGGTTACTCCCATTCTTCTCCATATTTCCTCAGTCCTTATCCTATCTCTTCTTCTGACACGTGGACACCTTCTCATCTAGTCTTATTCTACGGTTCTGATTTTATGCCTAACTGTTGTTGACAGCGGATACAGTACAATCTTTTCTACTATGCTCTGAAAACGTCGTTTCTTGGTTCTTGACTGAACATTTCTCCCCATAGCAAGCCATGTAAAGTTTTTGTCGCTCTTTTCCCCATAGATTCTCTTGTGTATATATATATATATATATTGCTGTGTGTTCCACTCGTCAAAATAAGATTATTAATGTAAATAAAAATTGTAATTTTATCAATAAATTGATGAGTGCTAAATATGAAAATGTAATCACCTACACACAACAAAAATTTGAATTGAGACTCTAATAAATATAACTGCATGAATTTTGAAATGAAATGATAATTAAATTGTTAAAATAAATCTCAGGGTTTAATAAAATAAAGGTTGCAATAAACTGGGGTTGCAAGTTCAGGCTCGTATTACAGGGAATTAAAGAATAAGAATGAATTAATTTATTAATGAAATTTAAATTACTAAAAGTAACAAAATAACTTAAATTTGGAATAAACACAAACGCCTTTGCAATTATCTTTCGAAAATTAAACATATAGGTCCAAAGAACACAAATACAATGAAATAATCTAGTTATCCAATTAATCTGAAACACGTTTTATACCAAAATAAACTAACCTTGTGATGGATCTTTCTTATACAAGATGAAACTACCGCAGCGCCGGTCTGTCTTAATTTGTCCAGTATGTTGGCAATCCATCTTAGTTGTTGTGTTCTTCAATGTAAACTGCTTATAATTCCATAATCCGGACTTGAATGGCCTCCCAATTAATACAGGAACTTTCCCAAATGTTACAGGATACAGGTAAGTGATAGCTTTTACCTTTGATAGTTAATTTTGTAGCAATCGTACTTCCAAATATGATCTCTCAATACTTTATAGGTTAGGTGAAGATTTCAACGAGATTGCATGACTTATTGTTCCTTGATTTGTTGTTCATGATCAAGGATTATCAGACAGATGAAGCACTTTATAGTTTAATTCAGGTGAACATAACACTTGATGGAACCAAATCAATTGGGTAAGTATAAACTTTGTTTCACTTTTGATCGTAAATGTGATCTTTCGTGGCACTTGGATAAATAAAGCACTTGAACTTAATTAAGCATTTATTAACTTATGCAACTGGAGATAAACGATGACAATAATAAAACACACATAGGTTACAACACAAAATTCAATTACGAAATTAACTAATTCGACGATAAATTATAAAATTAACAAATGGCAGGTAACAGGTTCTAATAGCAATTGAAATTAATAAGTGAGTAAGTGACGCTCATTTTACAAAATTCCCTTTATATAAGCTCGCAACAAAAAACGCACGTTTCCATGGAAACAATACAAAACTTTGCATTCTAAAACAAAATACTAACAATCAAACTTGTTAACACACAATTTCAGCCAATAGGAGGCGAGTATGAAAATGGACCAAATTACATGAAATTTAAATTAATTAAAATAACTTTCTTATGCATCGTGCTAGGCAAAAACTAACATGAGATTTGGAATCTGCATAAAAAATGGAAAATATCAACACCTCACACGATGCATAAAAAAAATAAACCTAACCAAATTCACATATGCAAAAACTATAAACTAATAACAAATACTCAAATTAACAATAAACAAACATTCAAATATACACAAATTAATCTACACACACCCTACTATCAAATAAAATACATTTTAAACAAGTACACACACACAAATAACAAGAATTTAGGCAATTTAGAAAATTTCAAGGTCACAGACCAAACAAATCTAAATAAATAAATAAATACAATGTTGTTACACACAAATTATACACTAAAAGATGCCCTGACTCATACTACAACTGTTTTACACATAAAATTTCCCTTAGGAATACTATAAAAATCCAAAATTTGCAGAAGCATCATCAAAAATGTAGAAAATTTGCTGAAGGCATAAATATTTAAACAAATACAGTATTGTTGTTAACGAAAACATGACAAAAGGCAACTACATCACCAATAGTAACATAACACATCAACAAATACTAGTTCTAAACATTAAAAATCCATATTTCTAGCAAATTCATAAATCGTCGATGACATTTCAAGTATTTTATAAATAAATAATCAAATACATCTTTAAAGCTAGAGGTAAAACGTCGTAAGGCTGCCTCTTATGCCAATACACATTTATACAACATAAAACAATGCAAATAAGCACATACATGTGTTAAAAGTAACAAACTTAACCTGATCTGTTAAATCGTAACAACAAATCCTAACGTTCTTTGAAATTACAGCATAAATTCAAGAAAAAATCATTGCAAGGCTTCAACAAAACATCCAGAAAGAAAAACCAAGGCAAAAATCCCGGAGGATACACGAAAAAACCTGCAATTCCACTTTATTACATCCCGAAGGATCATCCGAAAGAAAACGAATAGCCTCGTTTCAAATTTGTGTGTGTGTGTGTGACCCATTATCATAAGGAAAAGCTACATATGGCTTCTATGCATGATAATTAATAAGAATTTAGCTATATTTTGAAGGGTGTAACATAGCAATATATATATATATATATATATATTAAATTAAAAGAGTCTAAATTAACTGAAAACTTATCAAATTTCTTCAATAAATATTAGCTGATTAACTTTACCTTCCTTTAAACTTATAAAATTTGTGTTTAATTTTTAAAAGTTGTTAAGCGTGATTTACGGCAGTTTAATACCTACATCAGTTAGAATTGAGTATCACTCTACGGACTACTCATAGTTTAAATAAAAAAATCTTCTGGTTTTATTATTCTACCCTAAACATTTTAAAAGCCACAAAAGACATACTTTCCTAACGTTTGTGTAAATGTTTCAAAGATTTCCATTTAATTTAAAATGCCTTTATAAGTATAAACTATTAAATCACGTTTACCTACACAGTGTGTCGAAATTGACCAGTGTCCGTGCTTATGGGATTTAATTCAGTGACCTAAAACAAATCTAAAATTCAGGGAGAAAAATTTTCCGACCGTTTTTCGTTATCGAGTTATTGATAAAAAACAGAAATTTTACTTCCAATTATACTTTCTTAAAAATAAAATTATCAAAAAGGATATTTTCCACAACCGTTGTCACTAAATGTGTGCAAATACGTTGCATCCTACTTCAAGGCAAATAGGTAACCCCCTGTAGCATATTTTCCTTTCTTGACGCCGCACCAACGTGAATACGAGCCACGACATATTCAGGATTCACAACAGCTTCGCGGTAAACGTTTTCTTTCAAGTGACCCTAGAAAAGGAAATCCAATCGATTCAAATCCGGTGATCTAGGAGGCCATGGTATGGGTCTACCTCATCCAATCCACCTCTTACGCAAATTTTCATTCAGGAAATTTCTCACGTAATTCCATAATGTGATGGTGCACCGTCATGTTCGAACCAACAATTTAATCTGACTGTTAATGGAACCTCAACGAGCAAAGGCAGTGATAAATTTATTTAAAAATTGAAGATGCAAATCTGAATTATGTCGTGTAGGTAAAATGTGTGGCAAATTTCATTACTTCTATTATTTAATAATTTATAAATTGTATCTTTTTGGAGTAAGTTTGGAACGATACGATTCGAACGCTTGTTCACAGTTCTGCCTCAACAAATTCAAGAACTTGCTTAGTGTATGTTGACGTCCTGCCTGATTTTTTCTAGGATATAAATTTCTTGTTTCCAGTAATCTTTGTTCAACGCGTCTAATATTTTTTGAATCAGAGTAACGACGATTTGGAGACTGGCATAATATCTATTATAATAGTATCTTTCCGTATTAAACACAAAAAGCACAAATTGAAAATAATAATACTTATGAATATGACGGAACGATTCATAACTTTTTAACATCTCCATAGCCACGCAACTGCAGCAACCGTGCCATAAAACATATTACTTACTTTTCATCAAGAAGGACCATCGAACGCTCTAATTTTCGATTTGTTTTAGTCCCCTGTATCAAAATCCAAAATGAATAGGGTCAATTTTAAGACCTAAATTTTAATAATAATAGCATACTAAATTTCAATAGGATTTATTTATTTATTGTGCTTTATACGCATTTCGACATTTTACATGTCATTTGCAGAAGCATTTAATGCTTTTATAGCTAAGGTAACAGCTAACTGGATCTTGATTTCGGACTAGTCTTCTGTTCCAAAACTTCCAATAGCGGGGAATTTAAGAGCTCAATTTGCTCATTCGTTAATGGTGTATTTGTGAATTTGAAAGGTCTCGAGTATATCCAATTTACGTTTATCATCACAGAAGTATAAAAATCAATAAGTTGTTCAGGTTAAGTTTACCATCAGAATGCAAACTAGTTAGTTTCGATGGCACAAATATGTTTTCACAAGTATCTCCTCAAGAGTGTATTTTTTGTTAAATATAATTTTTATACAGAGTGTCCCAAAACGTACTGAAAATATTTCAACCATGAATTCCAGAACTTATTTGGAGTGGAAAAGTCCATATAAACATATGTCCTAAACGTAACCGTTAACGAGTTATTGTTTATTTCATAATTTATGTGGTTAAAATTTTAGTGCAACGAATTTTATGAAATACATTTTTTTTAAACATTTTGATTATTTTATTTGCAGCAAATGAACAAAATTATCTGCATTATGTTCTATACACAAAGCTGCACGTTGCAGAAGAGATCGCTGCGTTCTTAATATGGTTGCTGAGTTATGCCATCTTCCCCAAACATTGCACGTCTAATATTTAATGGCACATCTTCCAGTAATAAGGGTGAAAAGTTTTCTAGAAAATATTCGTGATTCACACCGTTCAAACGGTGTGGCAGTTCAAATGGTCCAATCAGACGACCATTTAGAATACCAGCTATCACATTAACACTGAATCTATGTTAGAAATGCGAGCGTCTTCTTAAATGAGGATTTTCTGCAGCCTATTCATGAAAATTGTGAAAATTATTGATACCAAAATCATTACCTAAAGCTTGAACTATTTGATGATGATATAGATGTAAGCGAGCCCTTATTATTCTCCAAACCGGGTTTCTACATACTCCTGTACATAATGCAATTCTTCGCACACTAAAGGCGGATCTTCTTGTAATTAATCAAGAACTTGTTCGTCATCGTTATTCGTCTACGGTCTACGGACAACTCTTTGGCCGACTGCATATCTTGCATTGAAAGTGCCGTGTTCCCTCAGCTGACGATGTGAATTAAAGAAAACTGCACGCGTCGGCAGTCTTCTATTGGGATATCTGCTACGATATGCTTGTTGTGCTGCTAAAGCATTTCCATCACACAGCCCGTAAACATAATAAATATCTGCATATGATTCATTTGAAAATAACATTGGCATTGTGAATCACTTGTGAATTACGATGAGAATAAGGATACAAAGAAGAAGCCAACAACTTCAGTATCACAGTAATAAACTGACAAGTTACAAACAATAATTTGTTAAAAACGATGTTCAGATGTTGCAAAACGAAAGACGCGATCATGGCAACTAGATCAGTATTTCAAAAATCCGTTGAACTAAAACTTTATCCACATAAATTACGAAATAAACAATAACTCGTTAACGGTTACGTTTAGGACTGTTTATGTGGACTTTTCGACCCTTAATAAGTTCTGGAATTAAATTAAAATATTGCCGGTACGTTTTAGAGCACATTGTATATAGATATAACTGACCCAGAAGGTAAATGATAATTGTTGCAATAACATAAACATTTTAACTACAAAAATATTATTTCTTAAGCATATTCCTAGGTTTTTAAAGCTGCAAATCAGTTTTCGTATATTTATAAAACAAATCCCTAATTTTACAAATTTTTGATTCTTAGAATTTCAACACCATTTTTCAAATCTAAAATTAAAATGTGATCGTCAATTCTAGCATAAAATTTGGTTTCAGAAAGCAGTTCTCAATTTTGCAATTGGAAATCGATTCTAATGATGCTGCAAATTCAATTTTTAAGAGTTGTGCAGAGGGGCAATTCTTTAAAACCAATAGTATTTCCCCTCACACAACAATAGTCATCTAAAAAGTGCAGTGTCTAAATTTGAACTTCCCACATTGGGAGGTTAACTATAACACGCAATCAGATAAACCCAATCTAGTTAGCTAGTTGGATTAATTAAAAAAATACATACAACAACCGCACTTTTCCGGCTTCGAGAGGCAAAATTTACATAAACACATTTTCCAGCAATTTTGTTTCCAGTAATTTACTACTGGACCCGAATTAGGCAGTGATTTTTCAACTCTCTAAAGACCGCAGTTGGATATAGAATTGATTTTTCAAACACCCAGTCCGAATTTGCACAGCTTGCGAATTTTTTCCACGTTCGCCATTAGTTGGGAAGTACTAAAGCGTAGCGAATTAGAAAATTTGTTGCACTTTATAACTGAAACTAAATGCAACAGTTACGATCCTTCTCTCTATAAATTAATTAATACCGGGGTAGTACGCAGTCTAATTTTGTCTAAATTTAAGTTTACGAGCAAACTTGAGAAGACAGCCTGCTTTATGAAATGGTAGCGTAATATTTTTGAACCTAAATGGAAAACGCGTTGAGGAAACTTGATATTCAGTTAGCTCGCTTTGTGTAACAAACTTCCATTTTGGCACAAAATGTGTGGAAGGTTTCGTTTTGCTGAACTTACTGTTTTTTGTTCAGATTCTTTTGTTGAAGGAGGTATTACACTATTCGTTATTATTGTAGCTGCAGGTTGAATGCAACACGAAATGTATCGCAAATATTAAATTCTATTCCATAACAACTTACTGGCTAAATTAATGTACGCGTTAACCGAATGAACGTTAGTTTAATAATTCCTTTTTAATGTAGAAATTTTACATCACGTAGATATTTAAAAACTACTATTCATTGCGAAATTAAATTCCCGGCTTTTAATTTAAATCTTTCTATAACTGCAGCAATTTTAAATATGATACCGCGTAGCATTTTATTATTATATTTCTATATATGTATTAAAACTATTATAAATAAACGGACATTAATATCAAATTTAACAATTTTTTTACATTTCATGGACACTAACACTGTATTACAGAAGTTATGAAACCTTTTTTCGGCCTTTGAAGAACAAAGAACGCAATCTTTTTCGCTCATTAGAAATCTTGAAAAATCTGTAAAATCTATTATTACACTACACAGATTCCTTGGATGCTTGATGTGCGTGTGTTATAATAATTCGAATCTTTCCTATTCAAATATTTCTTCTGCCACGATAGTCACTGGTTACTAGAAACATGTGTTATAATTTTTCGAATTAACCAGAACTGAGGACGGGGTTACTAAAACAGGGAAAGCACAGCGTCAGTTTCAACCCAAATTTATGAATGTCATCTACATACTATCTTATGGGACATCTAAAACACACCAACAGCAGAAAAGTCATTAAATAAGAAAAATATCATCACCATCCAGCCTAAGTGTTTCCATTGATTTCGGTTTTGTGCGATTTGAATCCAGTTTCCAGCTACTCTCTTAGTATCGTCGCTTCAACCTGGCGATGGTCTTCCTCCACTATGTTCATGCAAGCTCTCCACTGTACCATTCTCTTCATATATTTGCTGAATCTCGCAGCGTTTTCAGCCCAATTCCATTTAAGCCTGTCACTCTTCCAAATATGTCGCGTAGTCCTGTTCTCTGTCGAATGTCTTCGTTTCTTACTCGATCTACCAATTTGATCCCAAGCACCGAACGCTCTATTTTTCTTTAAGCAACTCTCAATTTTTCTGTTACTATTTTAGTCAATGTGGAGGTTTCTGCTCCATAAGTTAAAACCGCATCACATAGTGGTCAGAAACTCTCTTTTTCAGGCTCACTGGAATGTCTCTTTTAAATACGTCCCTGAGCTTACCGTATGCGGCCCCACTTAAAGTTCATGAATCTGAATTTCTTTGCCGATTTTAATTTTTTGACCAGGGTATTTGTATTCGTGGACTTTTTTTAATATTTCGCCGTCGATTTGTATCTTCCCACCGAGTAGTAGGTTTGTCATAATCTTTATTTTTTCTCGAACTGTTAACACTATGATTAATTTTCGGCTTGGACCGCGTCGTCGGTTGGAAATCACACTCAGCAAAGGCTGGATTACTGGTTACTGTTTTTGAACCTAAACAAACTAACGTTTCGCAATACATTGCACTTTGCATCTTGAGAGTCCTCGTAGTACTGAAGTACGGGATGCGGAGGTATTTAAACCCTTTTGAGCCAATCGAGCAGAGCGTCGTAGTTCTGGTTGGCCGTCGTCGTCAGAAGGGAATAGGTGCGGCAGGACATGACCGTGGAATCGGTCTTGTTTCCGAATCTTTAGAGGATGAACTACCGTTGTCCAAGTTTTTCTGAGCCTGAAACGAACAATCTTCACGTCCAAAGAAATCCTAGGCAAGGGTTTCAGATCAGCAAAAGATCATACTTCTATCTTAAAATTAGCCGGTATGTACAACATCCCCTGCTCCTGCACAAATCATATTTGGAAAACTGGGAGTTCAATCGAGTTGAGACTCCGAGAGCATATAGGTGATTACAAACATAAACGCATCACAAAATCGGCGGTAGCGGAACACACCTGCATAACTGGCCACAAAATGGATTTTTCAAATGCTCGAGTGCTTGCTAAAATTCCGCATTATTTTGCAAAAATCCTACAAGAAGCAATTAAGATTGAGAAACAACCAACAACATCAATAGAGAGGATGGGTTCAAGCTAGGCAAAATTTGGACACCCATAGTTCATCCTCTAAAGTTTCGGAAACAAGACCGATCCCACAGTTATGTTGCCTGCCTGACAACGACGGCCAACCAAAACTACGATGTTCTGCTCGATTGGCTCGAAAGGGTTTAAATACCTCCGCATCCCGGATTTGAATTCAGGATGCTACAAGGACTCTGGAGATGCAAGCTGCAATGTCTTGCGAAACGTTAGTTTGTTTAGATTCACAAACAGTAACCAGCAATTCTGCCTTTTCTGAGTGTGACCTCCAACCGACGACGCGGTCCACGCCGAAAATTAATCATACGGTTGACTTGTCATAATCTTGTAAAGTTTAGGATTAACACTAAGTACATCGTGGCTGTAAATCCCAATACAAAGTCGTACTAAAGTTTAAATAATACCGAATGAAAGCAAATTTTAAAATAAATGCTAACCAATGTTTTTCTTAAATTACTACTAGTCTTCTTGTTCTTCCTTTGATGTAGGCCAACAACTTGTTAATTACCAGTTTCATGGACAAAATATGTGTGGGACAAAAAGAACCCACAGCTTAACCTGCTTTCCAAAGTAATATTCGAGTACTAACCCGAGCAAATAGTTCTGCGCCAGAAATACTATTTGACCAGCATTCGCAGTTCTGTATCAAACAACTGACAAATACTATTGGTGTTAATATTATAAAAGCAACCATATGTCAATCGCTGCTAAAAATCGTTCGGAATTTTCTGAGAAACATCTACAAAAAGTAATGTAGATGAGAAATCTATTATACTGCTATAAAATAGTTTAATATTTCCTGTATTTGCACAAAAAAAAATACTGCAGACGACAAAGCGAGTTCCCATGGAAACACAGTGTTTTATACTTCTCAACGTATTATTTGTTACTTTTCCCTCTAAAGAACCAGAGCTGGTATTTTAACTCAAAAATAATCCGAAGAACACATGCAGACATCCATCTGAGGTGCAAATCATAAGTTTATCGAAAGCATGTTGTTTCAGTCTAATGGATTACCAGAACAAGCAGAGAACGTCCTGCAATTATCAAGAAATTTAATTTTAAATAACAAATACCTTCTGAAAAATGAAGAAATACTCGTCAGATCCGAAACTGTCTTGAACATGAATACACAAAATACAGTTCTCCAATTGAATCTAAAACACAACTTCCAATTATACCCACACAACGTCGTATAATGATCAAATCTGTAGTTGCAAATATCAACCATCTTTGTAAAGATTAGTTTAAAGTAAATACAATAAGAGAAATACTCTTGAGATCGGTAGATTCAACAACTTGAAAAAAAATTTTCAAAAACAGTTCTCCAAGTGAATCCAAAATATAGAGACTTCCAATTATAAACAGAAAACATTCTGTAATGATCGAATCCGTAATTGCAAATAACAAACCTTTTAAAGATGAGTTTAAAGTAAATACGATAGAAAAATTCTGGTGAATTCTCAAAGTGTCTTCAACTTAAATACAGAAGATTACCAAATCAGTTACCAATAAAATCCAAAAGGTGACGAATTCTGGTGAGACCCCAAAGTGAAAACAATATTTTCTGCATTTATTGCGAATATACGAAAGCAGCCTTTTAAGTTTTTACAAACGACCACTAGGTGGCGGTATTGAGATGTGTCATTACTATTATCGTAAAATTTGACATTTGTTAATGTGAAAACATGTCACATGATTGAAGAAGATCAGCATGTGACTTACAGTGAGATAGAGGCATCCTTAGGCATATGGAAGACTGCAGTACATTCGATTTTACACGAACATTTAGCTGCTAAAAGGATTTGTTCCCGATGGATTCCGCATAATTTGACCGAAGCTCAAAAAAAGGCTCGTGTTAATTGGTGTAGGGAAATGCTCAAACAAATCGATCGAGGAACTGCAAAATTCATATATACAACATCGTAACAGGTGACGAAACTTGGATATATTCGTATAAACCGGAAACTAAGCAACAATCCACTGTTTGGCTGTTCCAAGATGAACTGAAACCCACAAAAGTTGTTCATTCACAAAGCACTTCCAAGAAAATGATTTCTTATTTCTTCGGTTGTACTTGCACATATCGCAATCATTCCTGTAGAGAATCAAAGAACAGTTAACGATGAATGGTACACAACATTTTGTTTGCCAGAAATCATCGACGAAATCAGGAAAAACAACCGAAAACGTCGCATCATTCTTCATCACGATAATGCCAGCTCTCACACAGCAAGTCAAACAATTGATTATATGAAACAGCAAAACATCGAATTAATGTCTCATTACCCGTATTTACCTGATCTATGGCCTAGCGATTTTTTGTGTTCCCGAATATCAAACAAAAAATGCGTTTACAGAGATTTTCATCACCTCAAGAAGCTCAAGAAGACTTCATAAACCATGTTTTTGAGATACCAACTTCAGGGTGGAAAAACTGCTTCGAGAATTGGTTTGAACGCATGCAAAAGTGTATAAATCTTAAAGGCGAATATTTTCAAAAGCAATAAAACAGGTTGTTAAACAAATTTTTTCTATGTTAATTTTTGTAAAAACTTAAAAGGCTGCCCTCGTATAACAATAGCCCGGAAAGACCGGTGAACACTAATGACTCCCGGTGCTAGTGCTACTTTAACACAGTGTTCAAAATATATTATCTACTACACCTATTTTATTCTAGAACACACACAGCCGCTACTCCAGGTCAGATGACCCAGACAAATCAAATTTATTTTCCCATTTCAAAGCATAAGAAAGCCAAAGTAATGGAAAACTTACTAGAGTTAATTTAGGTTGCGTTCTCTATTATACTCCTAATTAGTGTTTATACACCGATAAATACTGAAATCAGGACTCTACGGCTAATAAATGGTAAAAATTACCTGAAAAATTGTGTTTGCCTGAACTTTAGCTATCCAAACGTAGTAAAACCCACCAGTCAAGGAAAATAATCCAACTATCCTGTTAAAACTGCTTAGAAGTATTGTTCTTATTGTTTTCACAAAACAGTACACGTAAATTAGTGCACATAAGCGTATTTCATGTGTTATTTTTATATTAATTTCAGTATTAAACCGCTAGGCCAGGTTAATTGATGTTTCCCGTGGAGAAAGTCGTTTTCGCCGTAACCGGTTAAGTCAGAATCACGCGCACATTGTACCTGTACTGTCAAACCTAAATACAATGGTATATTATCCATAGACATGTCATTTCCAGTAATGAACTAGCCTGTGGCGCTATTTTACATAATAATATAGAACACAAATGGAAGTTTATTATTAAACAACTTCATCTTAATCTAAGCTATCTGTGGTAATACACTCTTCAAAAATAAGCCCTCCGATAGATGTCTCGTTAGAAAGGATCTGCCAAAATATAAAAGCATTTCAGTCATAGTGTCAACCGAAAATCCGTTAAATTTCTCTAGAGCATTCAAAAAATACAGCACAAATACACAAACAAATGGCCTAAGTACCTTTTGTGATCTTTCCATTTTTACTTTTTCCACTACTAACCAGCTCTTCATTTGGTTACACGTAACTTAGCCGACACGTCTTTTTACCCTACCTACTCCCAATATAAAACTATATTTTGATCAAGATAATTTTGAGTGTGCTTGCGCGTATGTTGGAGGGTTTGGGGAGGTGCCTGTACTCCACAAGTAAAGAACTGGGGGGCAGATTTTAATGAAATTCGCCATGCCGGTGTAGAACGAAAACCCATCGGCTTCAATCAATTCGTATGGTAATGCGAAATCAGAAACGGGAATTATAAATGTTTTTAGTATCATTTCTATAGAAAACCAACTTTTACAAAGTTGAGCAGATGGGATACACTTAAGAATCGTTTAGCGAATTGACTTAAACTTTAAATTATTTAATAGCCCTGAGGTATTAGGAATATTGCGTGTAAAAACATTTTTGTGAAGAAACCACTTATAAATATGGGGCTCCTTCAAAATTTTTCATATTTTCAACAAATATTTTCATAACAGTATAATGTTCGTTCACTCAAACACAAATAATACGACATACACACTTCAATTTTTAACAATACAAAACTCTAATCGAATGATTTTTACTAACTCTCTAAGTTTAGCTTAACTAAAAACCATTTTATTTAATTAAAAATAACTTAAGCTCAAACAACTAAATAACTACAGAAATTTTTAAATTTGCAGAAACTGTTTCTCTGGGTCTGCCCCAAAAATGTCTATTGCAACAGACTTGTCTGGCTTTTTGTATTTAATTACTTTGTCTATAAGACAAGCAACTTAAAAATGCATGTATCTGAAACAAGCACAGGCAAAAATCACACGCAGTACATGTTAAATGGGTGTCTTCTACATTCAAATTTTTAGATACGTACTAAAAACAGAAACATTGTTGATATAGATCAGCCTAAGCATTTATTTTAGATAACATTGCATCAATACTTTTAATAATTTAAACAAACAGCAGTAGCAAAACCAAAATTTGTGCAATATATTTTTTTACTTGCTGCTTGTGACAATTTTTTGTATTCAAAATGTTCTTAATTTATCTAAGTAGCATGTTCAAACCCTCAACAGTATAAGTAACATTTGTTGGATTTTTAGATAAATAATATTTACACTACCCCACCTATGCTGTTATGTTCGTTTGATTTTGCCGCTTCTTATGAATTAAAGTGTTATTTTAATTGCCGCTCTTAAACCGATTATTATTTTATTTGTTTCAAAGATTAATTTATGGGAGGTTACTTTTTCGAAACTTCCGAAAGGGAACGCTTGACATGTATGTTTAGAGTGTTTATGCCGACTGAAAACAGTTCTTAGAATCCTTATCTGCAGAATGGCCTGGAAGTTCCACGTGGATATTTTGTTTTAGAATTCTTGCAATATATTTCGTAATATAATAAAATATTCCAGCTGCTGGATATTCGCGTTTCGTTTTTTCGCAGTCAACTTTATATCCCCGCTCGACCCGGTTGCTCGTTAAGATCTCAACACCGATGACAAATATGACAAAAGCCAGCGCAAGATTCTGAAGGTAAACGTACCTGGTTTTTGGAATCGGAATTTTATTGCAGCGCCTCTGTTAAATTAAGATACAGTATCGTTTTCTTGCGTGAGGCAGAAGAATTCTCGACGTCAGATTAACAATATTAGCAGATTGTCAGCTTTTGGTAATAACAATTCAGTGAAATTGTTTTCTCGACTTGTGTCGGATTAATGCCTTCAATCCCGTGACTCCCTCCACTAAGCCGTTGCAAGTGATAGTCCTGTACAGCGGCGGGGATTTTGGCTCCGGAAGTTCCCGTCTTTTGTTCTTCGAAGAAAGTCTGGCCCGTAACGTTGTCTCCATGGTGATCCAATATTCAGGGGCATGCCTGCGATTTTTGCCTGCTTCTTCAGGACCTAGGAACACCCCAAATTGTATCTCTCTCTCTCTACTCCCTACCGAAAAAGCCAAGGTAAAACGTGCCAAGGTACTATACAGTGATTGTTTTCCCCTGTTCACCAGTGTTTCGTTGATAACTAAGAAATAGAACAGTTTAATTCTCTTGTAATATTAAAAGTAAGGCAACCTTCAGTTGCCCAGCGATTCCTTAGTCGTTAAGGTTAAAGTTTAATCAATTCTGTAAAACTCGGACGTCGCTGGCTGCGTAGATCTGTTCATTAAAGTAAATATTGCAAGCCCAGGGCGGCGACCTCTTCGGTTTCGACGTTCCAACACTCCTGTGTTTAGCCCATAGTTTTTTTTCTTGCTAGTTCAAAACTGTAACACTTCCATCTTTCCTGTTGAAGGTCGATGAAAAAGCTCGTTTGGCCCGTAACAATGCCTTTGATTATTTTACCCCTAAAATATACTTTCCAACTTGTAAATAGTGAAACTGTCTAAGTGTTATTTTTCATCTCCCATTTAGGAAATTAATGTAAATTCAATCTCATGATCACGTTATTCTTTATTAATGCTTTAGAAAATATTAGTGCTCATACGTTGCGGCTATTGTCTTCTGATGGAACACTAGAGCATACCTCAAAGCAATTTTCCATAGTAAAATACATAGACAATATCAAAGTATAAGAAAGGCCTACCCATCTATTTGGCTGATGTTTTGAACTTACTTTTATAGTTGTTTTTCGACATAAGCAGTTCTTATAACATCTCCATTTCTTATTATCTTAATCCTCGTGAATCCCCTATGACAACATATACATATATAAATATATCGAATATGTTTAATATCACTCTGTAGTCTTTTACGATTTACTTTCATGCAGTAAGATCCTCCAGAGAGGTATTTTTGTAAGTTTCTCTTTGGTATCAGTAGAGACAGTCTTTCATGTTGGCAAATTCCTTTTAAAGTATAACGCTGTGTTAGCTGGTATAATGTTATTTTGTAATGTAACTTCGCCCGTCTAGTAATATTATATTACTCACATACGGAAACTGATACACCTGCAGAGATTGTTTATTTTTAAGAGTAACTTTTATTTTTACCATTCACTATTATTTAGATTTCCATTTGATAATTCTCACTTTAGAGTTATTGATGAAATTATTCTCCACCATTTCTAGTATTCTCTTAAACTCATTTTTTATTTCTTCTACTATAACATTCGTGTTAACTCAGTATGTCCGCTCTGACGCCGAATGTGTTTATTCAACTAACATAGTTTGGTAGACTGTTCTGCTAATGCCAACGGTAATAACAAATAAACAATCCACAAGTTTATTACAAAAATCAATTAGGTAAGTACAAAAAACTGGATTTCTGTCATAAATAATGATAGTATCGTTTGTCAGTCCAAATCGAAAAGATAAAGATAACAAATTCAAAGACTGAACCAACATTTAAGATTAAACCTACTTACCAGTGTTCGCTTGCGGCCCTGTTCAGTCTCCACAAACCGCTTTGAAGACCACAGACCACCACGCGTTAGAATTTGAATGGCTTATTAATTACTATGGGTTATGAAGGGAGACTTTACGGGTTTCGTATAATAATGGCAATGATCGAACACGTAAGCATTTCGGATGATTGTGTATCACTTTAGCACACAGAGGAGGAAGCTCAGTAAAGATGGCGTAATCCGTGCTGTATCCGCAACGTTAATACCCGCTACTAATGCTCCTACACGAAACTTTAGCGTACGTGTTAATTCCTAAAGTCCGATAGCGATCATCTTGTTCGAAACTGCCAAGTTTTTATTGGTGTTAGCTTCCTCTAAAGCGCGACTCGCTTTGTCTACATTCAATACACCAATTAGGGATGAATCCCCGCGTAATATTAGCTTTGTTCCATCAAACTTCATCCATTGTATCCAGTTAATTTTGAACTTGTTTTAATAATAAAGTCATGAATCTGGATCAAGCCGTGTCGCGGTATTTTGACAAAATTACCTTAGGCGTCGGGGTTGAACTTCGATTACTTTACATGAGCTCTGCAAATCAGATCATCTGACGGCGAAATTGGAAAAGGGATATTAACAGAGCTAGAGATGTCTTCTTGAATGCCGCGCTGGTTCAATATACTTAAGCAGATTTAAGAACGCAGATGAATTTATAATAATCCTGAGGCAGCTAAAAGAGATTAGAAGATATTTATTAACCCTCGATACGACCTGCTGCTGGCACCTGAGAAAATCCCTTGCCAACCACAAATGCCTGACATCACCCTCACAGGACACAAAAACCGCCGCAAACCCTCAGATAAACAAAAATTATCGAAAGGGGAAAGGAAAATCCCGGAGCTAATCGTTATTATTATTACACGCTAAATCTGCATGCGGAATTTTATTAACCCAGATGTATTCTCCAAAATCGCTCATCTACCGTATCCCGATACCCTTATATTGAAATACGGCTGAATTAATAAAAGATTATGCCGATTAAGCACATGGTAAATGTGGGCTCTATGTATCCGCTCAGCAAACGATAAACATTGCGGAGTATCGAAGGGTGGCTTGCAGGATTTAACATCCCCAAAACCAAACAGCCGTTATTTGTCAAATTTCACGCCCCACTTCTCCAAAGTCTCCAAGACGCCGAAATTACGTCTCGTGAAAGAATTACACTTAAGAAAGTCGTATTTGTTAGTTCGCAGTTTTTTATTAGCTAGTAACTATTAGTTCAAATGACAAGTACAGTTATTACGATTATTCCTTTTTTATGGATTTTCTCTCTTCTAGAAATTATACTAACGATAAGGTATGCAAATATTCTTCATATACTCACAGTTTCTCTTACATTGTATATAATTCTTATCAAAAATTAATTTCATATTTCAATGATAAAAATAAGAATTTAAGTAGTTTCATTTTGTAAAAAATGCGGGAAGCTCTTTGGCTACACTTTCCCGTTCTTCAAACATAAATACTATTGCAAAAAAAATCATGATAATATTCACCCCAATAGCTATTCCACAACCGGAATATTGCTGCTATAAGTTTAAATGCAATTATAATTATTAACAATTTTTTTTATTTTTCTTAAATAATATCCAATTGACGCCTGAAGATCACAAAAATATTCGAAATAGTACAATTTTTGAAGAAAATGTGTTAAAATTGAGCAATTTCAATAGACTACGTTTTTTTCAAGAAAAGTTTATTTAGTGCTTAATATACAAGGGACCTCGGTGGAGCAGTGCGGATACGCGTTGCCACTCGAGGACACTGCGAAATGTGGTCGATCGGCTGGGGTGTTCGAATCCCGACTGGGGCGCCCGCATTTCGCTTAGTTAAGTTTAGGGTGCATGTTGCATGAATGACTAGTATGGAAGGGACGCCCGCACCCCGTGAAGTAATGCGAAAGCGGTTCCGGGGGTGGGGGGGGTCGTATGAATGAATGAGAAAAAAATGCTTAATATACAGGATGTCAATTTAAAAAAGTGCAATTTGTTATATCTCCAAAAGTACAAAAGGTATTTGACTTTTCTAGAAATTACTGTTTCTACACACGGAGGAGAAACCGTCGCAACTCATAAGGTAATCCAAAAGGCTTTCGTTACACCAACAAAAAATCTCAAATGGTAACTCCCACCTTGTGAACCTTCATTGTAAAGCTCTTACGAAATGCTATTCAATAGTAGCACATTTATTTTATCAAATTCGTTTTGAAAGAAATAGAATGGAATGCCACGGGCTTAAACGGAATTGTGACACATGAACGATGATATGCCCTAGTGTAGCTTAGAGGAAGAGACGGGGGGCCGTTCCTTTTGTAAAATACACCGCGCTTAAATCTGAGCAAATTCATAATAAAGTCGTAACAAGTGGGGGCGCCAACGGGAATATCATTAGATCCGGCACTTCTCAAGCCCCACGTTACTTTGAACGGTCAATCCGAAGGTTGTGCGTGATGGAACATACCTTTTCACGCAATTGTTCCTTATAAAAAAGTGTAAATTTCCTAACCCCGTAAACAAATGGGCGCAACAATCACTTTCAGCTCTCCTTACAAGAATCCTTCACATTACTTTTAATAAAGATCAAAATAATTTGTTGAAAAAGTTAAGTTTAAAAGACATTTAATTAAATTTAAGAAAGGAGGACGAAAATACATGCAAAATGGTTAAATGATTGTAATTTGGTAACGAACACAGATAAACCTTATTTTAAAAAAACACTTATTTTGAAACAAATAATCTTAATATTAAACAAGGTCACACACAGGTGAACACAAAACAATTATATCTAAGCTAATACCTAAAAAAAGATCCTGCAAAAAGGCCTTGTACACGCAGTGTGTTCTTATATTGCTAAAAAGTCTTCGAATAAAACATACAAAATTATAAACTGATTTCAACGGATTGCACAATAAACGGCGTCGTCTCAGGCGGCCTCCCCCTCGGTGAACTGAATGGAACAGCTGGAGGGCAGCTAACAAAGGTCTTGAAAATGTTCCTCTTTCGATGAAAAATTGGAAGTTAATTTTCTCGAAACCGCTTGCTTTTGCAGATTTTTCAATATTGCGCCATACGACGAAATTTACCAAATGGCTACTTTAAGCATTATTTTCGGGATTTTTGGGAAACCGCATATTCTCCATTTTCAGACGTGCCGTAAATGGTACCGCACAAAGCGAAAGTAATTACCTATTGGTAAATTATATCGAGAACTGGTGGCTGCCTTCCGTCTTAACAGTGTGAAGACTCGCATTAACGCTGCGTTTGCAGGAATCTAAATAACGTGGCGCATACAGAGTGCATTCAATAAAAACGGCCGAACGTCACAGGACCCCAAGGTTTCCAGCTATGACTCCATTACAACTTTTTAAGGGGATACGTAAAAACTTCCTAAAAAATTCGAACATAATTTGAGAGTAGACTTTACTAGTACCCAGAGCAGTGGTCGAAAACCTTCTTGAAGAATCGGAACACTCGACTAACTAATAGGTGGTGGTGGGAAAGTGGGAGGCAGGTGGGGTGGAGAAGGCGTATGTCATGCGATTCCAGTAAGAAACTTTTTTTATAAAGTTAGCTATGAAGCCATCCAGACCCGTAAATCATGAGGTAGTATATTTTTAAATCCACAGAATTTTGAATTCGCTTCCGCGAGCAGCGGTGACGAGGCTCTAGATTTGTACCCTGTTCAGCTGACTGTAACGGCTTGTACTGTCATAAAGATAAATTTTCTGTGAACTCTAAAAATTGTTTTATAGAATTGGTAAAATTTTTGTACAAAACATACCCGGGCCTCACGTAAAATAGTTCAAAAAGTCCTGGAGAGCCACATTCGGCCCGCAGGGCGTGAGTTCTTGACTCCCGGTCTAGATAATAATGAAAATTATGTGAACATTTAATTTAATATTTGAAAGTTGGAATTAAGATAATTAATTCTGAACTTTCTGAAACGTATTTCTTAATGTTTTCTACGACGAATCAGTTAAAAAAATGTCTGCTACTTCTGAATATCATTTTGTAAGATAGTTCAATGAGCTATCATAAGGTGGGTGTTGCCATTTGAGATTTTCTGTTGGAGTACCTAGAGTCTAAGGAGTTGAATGGGGAAGGTCACCTTATGGCTCATGATGATGTTCATGTTCATTTTTTTTTATTAGCCCGCAATATCCCGTTATTGGGCAAGGGCCTCCCCCATAAGGGGGGTTGTTGATCTACTCTCCCATAGTGATCAATCCTCGTGGGAGAGAGGCGCCGCGTTAACGCAACCTTCGGGTCACCCATCCAAGTACTGACCGGAGCAACGCTGTCTTAACTCTCCTGATCGTACGTGAACGGGCGACGAATGTGCGTAACCCGGGACCTAAATTTATATATTACAATATAAATCAGGTCTGTTCTCTTTCTGCTGGGCCTAGTAAAGTAATACAGAATTTATTGACAAAACAATTTTATTTACAATTTTTCAAAGTATTCCTCTCCACAGTTAATGCATTTTTGCATCTGTGAAAACCAATCTTCAAAACATTTTCTTCAATTTTTCCGCGTTAGGTGTTTTATGTCAACCGCTTCTTCGGCCGATGTAAAACGTAAACCCCGTAACTCATTCTTTACACGCGAAATAAAAAGAAATCAATAGGTGCAGGTCTGGACTGTACGACGAATGACCCATTATTTCAATGTTTTTTGGGCATTCAAATACTCAGTCGTTCGAGCACCACTGTGCGCTCGAGCGTTATCTTGATACAAGATGATTTTTCCCTTGGATGTTTTTCGCGAACATTTTGGAGAACTTGAGGGAAATAAACACTAGTGTACCATTCAGCATTAACAGTACAACGATCCTCCAGTGCTACAGTAGAAACAGGTCCAGTAATTCCTAAAAATGTGGCGACCATCTTTATATTTCGGATTTTTCCACGAACAACTTTTGCTGGAGCTGAAAACTGCCGACTGTTGCTTTCATGATCGTAGCAGCATAACCATGTTTCATCACCTGTAATGATGTTGTACACCAAATGAGACGATCAATTGTCAAAGCGATCCAGTGTAGATCTGCACCATGCCATACTATTTTCTTTCTGAACTGGAGTCAAATTAACGGGCACAAAGCTTACGTACCATCAAATGCTTGTGTAAAATGGTGTCAATTGCTTTCACACCAATCTTTAAAGTTGCTTAAATACTCCTGGCAGTAACATGCCGGTCCTCTTCAAGCATGCTTCGTACAAGACCAATATTCTTTGCGGTAACTGCCGTTTTTGGCTTAGGAGCTCGAAACTTGTCATTTAAGGAAAGTCGACCACGTTGAAATTCATTGTACAACCGCTTTGCGGTACCTAAGGAATACGACCTGCACCAAACACTCGATTGATTTCCTCAAAACATTCTTTACGGCTTAAGCCACGCACGAAATTGTAAAAAATCACAGCTCGATAATGCTCTATATTCAATTCCATGATTTCTTGGGGAAAGGATTACTTTAAAATTATATATTTTAAAACCCTCATGTATATTTGACAACTTTCACTATAATTAAACTTGTAACCAACTACGATAAAATGTTAAGCAAAATTTGTTTCAAAGTATCACAGCCTGCTAGATAGGCTCAGCGGAAAGAGAACAGCCCTAGTATAAATTGTATTACGAGCATAATTGTATGTTTAGCTATGACTAAACAGCAAACAAGAAATTTTTATACCATGGAACAATAAAAAGAACAAAACATATAAGAAAATTAATAAAAATAGGAATTGTAGAACCTTAATTTCGGTTAATAAATTCAATTTTGTTGAATAAATAAACATAAGCAAAAGCAAAACCTAGATTTTTTACTTGTGTATCAAGTAATTATAAAAATAGAAATTTATTCCACTCTGTTTCTTCGTAAGTCCACATAAATAAGGATCTTGCAGAAATATTCATAATGTATTAATCTCATCTTTTTATTAAATAGACATCCTCACTCAATATTTCTTCTGAAATATGAGTACTGATGTATAATGAATTGCAAGTTAATAAAATTTCATGCGCAAAATTTCTGATGCGGGCCCATTATCATGACACGTCAACCAGTTTGACGCTATGAATTAGAAGCCTCTAACACGGGACCGCAGTGGTCTAGTGCGAGAACGCATTGGCCACTCGAGGTCACAGCAAATGCAGTCGCTCCGTTGGGGCGATCGAATCCCGACTGGGGCGACCGCATTTACTTTGTTAAGTTTAGGGTGCATGTTGCATGAATGTTTAGTATGTAAGGGACGCCCGCACCTCCCTGAAGTAATGCGAAAGCGGTTCTGGGGGGGGGGGACGGTAGTATGAATGAGTGAGAAAAAAAAGAAGCCTCTAACAGTATTAATTTGCCAGCGTTACTCATTGTTTATGACGTTATTTAAGTTCATATATGTGGTACGAAGTAAGCAATGCTGTGAGCAATTATTATAGGTTTTGTATGAACAACATATTTATATAAATTAATGAAAAATTCACATTCACTTTTTAAAAGATGAAAAGTATCCATGAGGATGAGTGTAAAAGAATTGTAAGCAATATGTTGTAAAAAATAGTATTTACACAAATTTTTATTTTTATGAGTATTGATGGTACATTTTACGGAATAAATTGCCAATGCTGACCGTTTAATAGGTTCGGATGATTAACATCTATGCAATTTTTAATAGTTATTATTGTTAACTGCTGTAATTCTACGAACTAGCTACTTGTGGGTTTGTTAGTTATAAGACGAGTGTTAACTTAACATGACAACGGTCTCATCGTTGTCTCGGTGCTCTTAAGTTTAATTTTATATGAAGTTCCGCAATGTAAATCATTATTCTTCAATATTTTACCAAGTATCAAAATGTTATTAACATATAAATGAGCTATTTGTAAGTGTAAAAGATGCACCTTGCGTAACTGCTGACAGGTCACGTAAATGTTTATTTTTTCTTCGTCATAATGCTGCATCTGCATGCATCATATAGTAACGTAAACTTTGACACAAGCAAAAGAGGTACAAAATGAATGCCAGCTCATCATCCTGTAAACTTTAAACTTAACCATACCTTGTTAAAAAATAAATGTCCAAGAAATTATCATTATTTATAAGTTTAGGTAAAATATATATCATCTGCACTTCTTATCAACTAACCGTCACTATTTGAACTGAAAATATTTTGTGGTTTAAGCCCTCTTGAATTGTTCTGTCATGCAAATGCCTTACACTAAATTTGCCGACAATTTCTGCAAATGGATACAGGATTAAGGATTTCTTTCGAGCATCTAATTGTCAACAATGTAATTATAACAAATTTTATAGTCCAAAAATACAGTTGTAGTCTATGTGAGGTACGGAATGGAAATATACATAAACTGAACTGATTTCACGATCTTTTCAGTGGATTATAATTGACAATAAAATTTATACTTCATATTGATAAATGCAATAAAACTTGAATTTTTAGATGAAATCATACTTTTTTAAATGTGTGGCACATGTTCGAGAAGGATCTGTTTATATCATAATGCTGAATGGTTCCCAATTTTCTCTGTTACCGGGGGAACTCCATTAAGCATGTGTTCTTTAAAATAAACACAGGGGAAAACCAGGTAAGGGAGAACATTATTCCCAGTAGCATGAGCGCTAACAATCGCTGTAACGTTAAAACTACGCTCTTCTTAAGTAATTCTTCCAAGCTGTTTCAATCCTCGAGGGCCTATAATTTTTGAAGACTCGTGAACATTTGTCTCTCCAGCTTCATTATTACATTTTTTTAGTAAATTCTCAAGGTTCTACAAAAACGAAGTAGCCATATTATGTTCATTAAACCTTGTAGTATGCTAGAAGTCTAAAACGTTTTCGAAAAGGAGAATTCTAGTGTCTTATCTTTTATGTTCGACAATTACCTACAATACGAGGTAGAATCAAAAAAATTCTCAGAATTGCGCCGGTGTGTTCGTACACGAGGAGATATGGTAGCCGTGTTGCACCGGTGGGTAGGTGGTAGCATCGTACACCATCTTTAATAGTTGGCTGACAGTAACGTTGCTCAGTCGGAAGTAGCAGCCTTCAAATTGTAGGCGTGTTCCATGGGTTTGGCGGAATGTAGCAATTTGAGCAGAGGTGCAACATCAAGTTCATGTGTCATCTAAGTAAATCAGCAGCAGACACGGTCCAGACTTTCCAAGAAGTAGACGGGGATAAGGTTCTGAAGAAATCCGCTGTGTACGAGTGGTTTAATCGGTTCAAAGAGGAACAGAAGTAGGTTGAAGACGAACCGCGCGTTGGGAGACCGTCAGCATTCGTGAAGAGGGACATGGTCACCAAGGTTCATGACATTGGCCACACATATGGCGTCTTGGTTGGAAAATGCATCATGACAACAGCCGTAAGGTGTTAGGAGTTCGGGAATTTTTGGCAACGAAACAAATCCCAGAGGTGCCGCAGCCGCCTTGCTAGCTCGATCTAGCACCTGCTGACTTTTGGCTGTTTCCTACTATCAAGATGGGACTTCGCGGTGAACGTGAACAAAGATAATGCGACTGCTGCTTGACGACCCATATCAAAAGAGGAGTTTCAACTGTGCTACCTGCGATGGCAAAACCATTAGAGCAAGTGTGTTTGTGCATACGGAAGATACTTTGATGGTGACTAGAGTTGCATCAGGCACACATCACTTGTATAGGTTCAGTAGGTGAATTCCGGAAATTCTTTTGATATTACCTGGTACATTCCTATACCTTCCTACACCTTCCTAATGGCGTTTTATTTGTTCACTCTTTAAATATATGGGATGAACCATGATCGTAAACATTTTCTATATTAAGACTTTGAACGAAATACTCTAGGTCTAGACCTTCAGGGACCGAAACAAAATGGTTTTTACAACATGTCGGCCTGTATATGTATGTACACAACATCCCATATCTCAAAACTACTAGACCTATCCTTACCAAATTTAACATGTCGAGATACAACAAAAACTGATTTTACTATTGCTTTTGGAATTGTATTGCTTGATATAGATAAAATTAACCCGGTTACTCTCATTAACGTTCCCGTGAAGATTTGCCGTTCCAACAAAAACCCTGTGTCTTAGTTTATCGTTGTTAGTGTTTAAAGAGAGGCGGCCGTGGACTAGAGGTTAGCGTTAGACTTATACACTAAAGCTCCTGGGTTCAATTCCCAGTACCGGAACATTGGATTTTTAACGGCCGTTCTCCCTCGGAAGGCAATGGCAAACCAGCAAGGTATTCTACCTAATAAATCTTCTCTGAAGTAGAATGTTTACAGTCCCGTGGTTCGGTGCGCACGTGAAGCTGTAAATCCTCTATGTCTGTTGAACTCTAAACGCGTAACACAGGCATAGGAGAGAAGATCACTACATCTCGTAAAAGATGAAGCACTCAAAGAAGAAGTGTTTGAAACAACCAAAGCATCGTCATTGCTCCGTTGTTCCCGAAAAATCTTTATTGTGCAACCTGTTGCAACATCCGCTTCTTCGTTATTTTGTTTTGGTTGTTAATGACGACAGCCCAGCTGCCGCCTCTTTCTCACTTTCTTCCACCTTAGGGCATCGATCAAGCGAAAATCAACTTCTTTGACTTCCTCTGCTCTGTTTTCGAATTAAGGTAAAATATATCGGTATTTCAGTTATTAGTTGAGATTACAAGCAGTGATTATTTGTTTAAAAGTGCTTGTATTTGCGAGAAGAAAAAATAATTGTATTTTCATGGAATCGGGCATCCCTTTGTTGCCAATTGTTTAGTAATTCAATAAGTAATTTTACTTGTGATGTGAACTTAGGTTTTTCTCCATTTTCACTAAATATCGTAGTCAGAGGCGACTCGAGTAAAATTTTATACATTCGAAACTCTTTCTTTATATACACATCTACATTCATGCATGTGAACAAATTATAGCTGGACTGACTGTGGTCCTCGTCCGAATGTTTTTCGCGTAACTGTACGGAATTTTTATATAATATACTGTTGTGATATTCTGTACGAACAAAGGTTTCGATATCGTAATGACATTTAGATGCATAGGTACGCAAATTTATTGGGAAAAACTAACTTATATTACGTACAAGTTAAAGATAATTATGTTAAGAAGCTTATACTACGTGTTAGTATACCATATGTGTGCAATATGTAAAGATATACATGTTAACGATGCAAATATATTAAATAGAAGCTTTCCGGTCGTGTACGTTGTTCATATTCATAACATATCTCATTTTGAAAGTGTTGTAAGTTGAAATTTAGTATATAAATAGCCATGTTTGCAGTAAGGAGCAAGTTGTAAATAGCCTCTATTATATCGTTGTCCGTCAATTACTTGAAACTATGAAAACTTAGTTTGCCACACTCACTTGCGTAGAAGAAATTTCAAAACGGATGTAAGTGTAACTAATAAATTTAAGTTAATCCATGTTAAAAGATGAAGTAGGCCCTCGGAGTAATTTTTATACAGATTTATAAGAGATATAATCGATTTAAAACCTGGAAGTGCATATTTATGTAAATCCTGAAAAAGTTAGGTTATACCTATAAAAACAGATTTTTTAAAGGATGCAAGCTTTTTGGAGTTTGAAATTAGTGTTAAAACTTGCAAAAGCTGTTGCAATATGTAATTATATGTATAATAAGACTCCAGATACTGTACTTAGAGAGGCAAAAATTTTGTGAATTCGAAGTTCTTCGAAAATCATTACAAGGAATTAGTTATTAATTAAACAAATTTGTAAATTTGCGATCTTCAATTGTTTTAAATAATCAAACATTTTGATTGGTCAATCAGCCAAATCTTGATGCGTTGTTATTGAAATGTATACTTCCGTTCAAGTTTTTTGCGTGAAGCGTACGGGAGTTTCTTAATTATCAGAAAATATTAATTTAATACCAACGAAAATGTAGCCTAACCTCAAATTGGAAATTCTTAAAACTGTATCTTCAACTCCCATAAACCGTCGAGCGCAGCCTTTTAATGAGGATCTTCGTTTATCTGCGACTTGAAGATGTAGCGCCCACTTAATATGACTTATGCCATACATAGTAACCATCAAGACCTTCTTCCTGTAATCGTTTTGCGCGAACCCTGTCTCCAATCTGTGGCCGAAGAGTCAATTGCATAACTTTCTTGACTTTTCTACATAATTTCCATTTTTGTTCAAACATTTGTCATATAGCTCAACAAATTGTTGAATACCGACGTCAAAGAAATCTGCCACCTGTGAAGAAGCCCAATCCATGACTGCAGTTTTAACTTCGTCGACCACCAAGGAACTCTTTTAAGTACCGAAACAAGTAAAAATCACCGGGTGCAAGGACTGGGCCGCAATGCGGCTGATCCAGTTGTTCCCATCCAAAAGACCTGATTAGACCTTGTGTTTGTGCAGAAACATATGGCCTTGCATTGTCATGGAGCAATATTACACCGGAAGACAGTAGGCCGCGCCGCTTGTTTTGTATGGCACGCCGGAATTTTCTCAAGGTCACACAATACGCATCAGAATTGATTGTTGTGCCTCTCGGCATAAAATTCACTAACAAAATCCCTTTTCTGTCGCAATAGACAGTTGCCACGATCTTCCGTGCTGAAATTGTTGGTTTGGCTTTCACTCTGGTTGGCAACGATGTGTGTCGTCATTCCATTGACTGTTGTTTGGACTCAGGACTCATGTGAGACACCCAAGTCTCATCTCCTGTAACGATGTGTCGTATAATTCATAGCATGGGTTGTTTGCATTAGAAATTTATAGTTGTTCCTAAACAATCTTCTTCTTCTGTAGGTGCCGCTCCAACTAGGAAGGTTGGCTGTCATTCCTGCAAATCTTTCGCTGTTCCTTACTATGTTAAAAAGAGTGCTGACTCTCGTGATCCCCGTCCATTCTCTTATGTTTCTGAGCCACGACATCTTCCTTCCATCCAATCCTCTTCTACCTTCTATCTTTCCCATCATTATTTTCTGCAGTAGGTCATATCTATCACGCCTCAGTACGTGTCCCAGATATTCGACTAAACAATATAAATTTCCTTGCAGCCACCATCTTACTACACACGCTGTCTTTTTAATATAAAAATTACACCCCAAATAAACTCAAATTATGTTTTCTACATAATATTTTCTAGATATAACGATTTTTAGAAAGCACTCTATCATAACTTAAAATAATTTCCTCTTTCATTTTATATTTAATTACAAAAAACCTGAATACATTTACTTGAAAAATTACATTTCAAAAAATGTGCGAACAACAAACCTCATTAGTATATTTCTCTATTTGAAGGTAGATTGAAAAATAACAAAGGGAATGTGGTGCACGATTCCTTACAAAAAGGCCTGTTAATAATAAATAATTCAATGTGTCCGTACATTTTGCTCCGTTTTGACCTCCTGCGCTGTTTTAATTATGGGGTTTTGGTACTGATATTTGCGGTTACGTTCGAAGCCTTTGTCTTTCATATTTCGAGCTACAAATTGTTAATAAGCCACGGGAGATAAATCAAACCAGAAATTCCATTACAGTCAAATATTACATGGCTTTTGTTCGTGCAAAGCAAGTCCCTTGATTTAATAAACATCAGGGCAAATACTGTTAACCACGTTTAGTTTTCTATTTTCTTTTCCAAAATAATAAGCCTATTTGAATTGCTCCTAAATGGTAATCCACTGTTTCAATTCAAATCTTCGTCAGAGAAACATGTAAATAACGTCGGCCAATAGCCATAAGGTCGAAAACACATCTGGGCCCAAAAAACTTCATTAATTCAGAAGCTAGAATAAATAATGTTTTTAGAATTTTTATTCGCAAAGCTTTTTTATTTTCATTACAATAACATCTACAACCTGCTTCATTGTGCTTTTGTGCAACAAATACATTTTTCTAAAAATTAAAGCAGGAAAAATAAAATTTGCTTAAATTCGTAGTTCATAATATGGTATAGACGAAATTTTTACCCCAGTTTATTTACAACTGTCCTTAAACAATAAGTAAATGTGAAAAAAATGTTGAATTCATGACATATAGGCAGTCATACAATAAATCGTGCCTCTAATTTTAATATCCAATCTATGGACTTATTCTAATCACTATCACATTTCAGTTAATATCTATTGCCTGTATCTAATGGCTTGCACCGCTTGAATCTACACGTATCGTTAGATTCATTAACAGCCTGCGCACTAACCGGTTTGGATGCACTGTAAGTTTTTCACTGTACTTCGCACGATTTTTTGAGTTCCTAGATGTTCTAGAGAAGCGGCGATAGCGCACCGGTTAATACGTTGAACTGCTGGGACCTAGGTTGGATTGTAGAACCAGCAACATCGAACTTTCACACAACCCTTTCTCATCTGACTATCGAATGGTAGTGGTAAACCACCGAGGTACTTCTGCAAAGAGCACCTTCTCCGGAGATGAAGTACAAGACACTTCACACGGTTTCAACCCGCTTTACACAGTAGATCCCTTATATTTGTGTAAATTATATTGCTCGCACACCTCAGGCATACGGGGGAAGGTCTGCATGCTCGCTCAATAGCCAAAAGACCCTAGACAGAGATGCCAGACAGATATTTTGTTTGTCCTGACCAAGGATGTTATAGAGAGTGGATGCAGCATTCGCATACTATTGTGAAGCTACTTAGTGACACCAACTATACCGAATAAAATGCAAATTACCGACTTTCTTCTCTGAAAAATTGTGGCTTCCATTTGCCACAAAACATACCATTAATAAGAGTAAAAGTGTTTGTAAACCCGATTGGTTACGTGGAACACCACTTGTATTGCAATTTGGTCACAAAGTTGTAAAGTCGGTAGTGTGCCGTCCCGCATCTACTCTCTATAACATCATTGGTTTTGATATTGTCGTTAAAAGCTCAATGTTGATTTTATTTGACAAAATCCATACTTCCTCTGTACCGATGGAATGGAAGGAACAAAATTGTAAATTAAAATAATTTGCTAATAATACATCTTGGATACGTCCCATATTTACACAGAATAATAAAAAATAAATACTCAATAGACATTGAACAATAAAATTTTAGTTTTTCAGTAAAGGGGTATTAATATCAATCCCGGAAACCTTTCAGTCTTATATACTATTGTAATAACTTAAATGTTAAATCATTTTGAGTTTTTTCAATTTCTAAATCCAGATAGTACGGAACATCATCTACATCCTGCTCTTAGTAAGAACGCTTCTTCAATAGCTAGATCGTTTTAGAAAAAATCATTCGATTTGCAATGGGGCCCCTATATAGCAATGCAAAATCATCAAAAACATCAATTTCAGAAATAACAGTGGTCACATATATCCGCGCATACAGACGGCGAGATAGTTGGTAAAATACACCTTTTTAGGGCCCTGTTGGTCCAAAATAGATAGTTCCGCGAAAATTAAAAAATTCCACATTGCATATACCTATACTATAAAAAAGTAAAATAAAATTATTTATAAGTTCCCTGAAATTGGTTTCGTTTAATGCGATTGGCTAGCTAGAAAGGGTTACATCTTCAGATATTTATAATTTATATATATAATTTATAATTGGACAGGTAAAACGAGTCAAAAATCACTAATCAAATTGATATAAGCTTTTTAAGATATTGATAGACCTTTATAATAATATAACAAAATTCAGTACCATTCATCAACATCTAAAAATAAAGTAACTGATAATGATACAATTGCCTGTTAGGTTATTTTGTATGTTTTTTTTATATTATGTACTGCTAAAATTTAACTAATGGGTGAAGATATATTAGAAAGCCAATGACTTTTGGATTTTTATATAAATGCGGTGGTATTTCTATTTATAACGTAACTATATATGTTAAATGTTGTGTGTCCATTAGAAAATGGCTTCAAAGTAATTTAAATAAAGAACACTAAAATTTCATCAAAATTAGCTTGGTCGTTTAGGAATCATCGAGGACCATATCTGTGCAAATAGACATTCTAAAGCTTTTTTTGGAAACCAGATAAGTTTATTTCATCTACCACCGACAAATATTGCAGCGACAGAACGTGTTGCGGCAAATGGTGAGCGGCGAATAGTACTCAACACTTAGTTCGGGCTGCATTGCCATCTTCAACAGAAGAGCATATCTTCAAAGGGTTAACGCAGCCACAGTTACTTTCCACAGTAATTTAGTAGTGTTCCTACTTAAGATGACAACACTATATATATATACATATTGCTGTGATGCTCTAATTATAATTCTTAAATTGGGCAAAATAAATCAAGTGGATAGTTAAACCTACACATTGGGCGTCATTAAAAAACACGAGACTCATAAATAAAATATCTTCCTCGTGTTGAATATCTAAAATAAACAAATCCATAAACTGTTTACCCACACAAAATCAAATGAAATTGCACCAACCTTTTATGAAAATTTCAGGGTCGCTGTTATAATCGGACGAACTGTGTAGACTCGAGTAGCTAATATCAAAGTTAAAACACACACAAAAAAAGAAAAACATTGAGAAGATCAAAAGAATTCAACATACGGAATCAATTAGCACAATGCAATTCAACGTTATAAATGCTTTCCCTTAATTGACACAAGATAATATTCAAATTCGTTATTCAAAATAAACATATTGAGACACCAGATATTATTTTACATATTTATTCTTTAAAATGTTTGTTTTTGTAAAAGAGAAACCCACCTATTTATTCTTAAATTGCTTGTGTAGCCACAACCTTGGTGAAATCCAATCCTATCTTGAATTTTGAAATTCGTCAGCTTTGGCGCGAACGGTCCTGCAGCACGGTACAAATTCCCACAAACGACCGCAGCAAACACGTTGTCCAGGAACTTGTTGAACACAATTAGTGAAATAGAATGTTCTTCGGTAAATCCAAATCTCGGCCGGACGTAAGTAAATTAATTTTATTTTGCTTCCTTAATTGTAAATATTCGAAGACTCACTGGTAATAACTTGCATTGATGTTTGTAACATTATAAGCTCCAAATTTAATGAAGTAAATTTTCACATTGGACTCTCTTGTTTATTTTTATAATTTACTTTTATTTCAATGTACCGAAGCACTTCCTTTTATTTTTGTGTTACATTTAATTATTTTTTATTATTTCTTATAGATCCGAAGCGACATTGACGTTTTCGTCCACTTGTCAAGACAAATTAAAGATTGGCCCATAGACAATTGTCGACCGAAGAAACAATTGAAAAAACCGTAGCCAACTTTCAATTTTCCAATGAAATTCGAATTTTTCGGAACTTTTCACAAATTCTCCAACGTAAGTAAGATGAAAACACTTTTAGAATGTAATTGAATATTAACACAATGTTTTATTATCAAAACACTTGATTAAATACACAAAATTTACAATTTTGCGGAGCTGCGGAAAGCATGCTTCTTGCTCCAATATTTTATAGAAACTGACTTGTTTTTTAAGACAAAATCTCTCGATTTTGAGCACGTTGCCTAGCAACCCCTTACAAACAAACAAAACCTTATGCGTCCCCAACGGACACCACCAATCAGAACAAAGCATTACATTGACTCAATTATTAACAAATATTTAAAGCTTACAATAACATTTTTATCAATAATTATACAACAAAATGAAAATCACCACTGTGTTACTCACAAAAATACACACATATATCTCAGTTGGTATGCTTTCGATAACGCAGTTGGAAATTGCAAATATTTTTACATTAAATTCTAAATAAATTATTAAAAGCAACTCCAATGTTAATCAAATTTAACACAAAGCTTCCTGACACACATTAGCACATTACTACAAACATATTATTCTCAAAAGAAAAGTATTAAATTCACAAATTTACGCTTTAGTATGTAACTGTCGAAATGATTACATTATTACTCAAATTTGTTAAATTACAGCTCAAGAATGTACAAATAAGGTTGAAAAGTTTTCTCTATGCCTTCCTGAAAATGAATATAAACAAAAACAACCAGTTTTGCTACCTAGAAGTGACACAGTCCACGCTGCTAAACCAATGATCGGAAACAAACAAAATCACGTCGTATTTTTGGTTTATATGTTGGTTAAACAACCTATTTTCTTATAGGGTAGCTTAATATAGCTTCATTAATTTATCAATAGGATAACATATCTCAATTAGAGCATGTTTTACGTTAGTACGTTGATCAGGAACTTTCAGTAAGTATAAGGAAAAGTAAAATAATTCTTTAATATCTATTCGTCAATATTTTGTAATCGATATCTTTAATTTGCGTAATTACAGCATCTAAACCGTTATGTGATTGTTGGTGTTAAATATTTATTTAAGTGATTGGTGCAAATAGTATACCGGCACCAATGATTATCATTATTTTAAAATGTAAACCTTAGACATTCCGATGGAAATTGAGTAGAATTACCAACGATGGATTTAGAACATATATTTTGTTAGCTTATATACCAACCATTTCACATACTACTTTTTTTAATTGCCACATTTATTATTTCTGTATTATTCAGTGTCTCTTCGAATTGATCTACCAGTTGTTTTTGTCTATTTGTCTCCTGCTCACTCAAGATTCCTCAAGAACGTACTAACAAGTCTGTATTTCATTACTTATTCAGCGTATATAGAAGCAACATTTTCTCACATTTTGTCTCCTTCCTTTTCCCGTCATAAGGTAAAGGTTTAAAATATCGAAAGTCAGAAACACGAATGAGTTAGGAACCCGTAAAAGAACGAGGCGGTAATCCCATAAGTACGTTGTGGCAGTTCGATTTTGCGTTAGACAGCGAACGGGAACTACCCTGAGCAAACCTTTCAATGAGAATTAAAACAGAAAGCAGTACAAAAGCAAACAAATAAAGATAGATTGGTTGAAGCCACAAATAAATTCGTGCAGACCGCATCGCTAACAGGCCAGCTCCGGCCAGAGTCGGCGAGAATTGAAGTTCCGGGTCAGCGAACACCCGGAGCAGCCGATCACTGCCGCCGCGTTCCGCATCGCAGTCCTAAAAACCTTTTAGTTGTTAATTCTGTCACATTTCCATTGCATTCCAATAACAATAGTGAGTAGGGAATGAGCAGTTATGCCACCCTCGGGAGCCCTGCAATTTGCTAAATTGAATTAAGCGGTCTTGTTGTTGGGCTGCAGTTTGGTTTATTTACGCGTGTTATCTATCAAAAACGAGCTCGTTAATGGCGCACTGTGCACTTGAGCGAAATTTACAGTTGAGAACGGATAGAGTTCTGTGCTCCAGACGAAATTAAACGACTGACCTAGTCATTTATTTCCTTTCAGAAAGGAAGCGCACAAAACGAAACTCGAAAGTTGTTATTTCATAGTGAACAGTTTTCAGTTGCCATTATCAACTGCAGGGACGGAATCAATGAAGAGCTAAATGGATCCTGGCTAACGACGACGGCTTATCTAACCGAATCCAATAACGTAAAGTAGTTTTACAAGCAACAGTAGGTAATTGTGCAAACACTAACAGATTAAATTGCATCTGCAGAGAGAGCTTGTTGATTTCCTGAATGAAGAGCCGTGCAAATGTAAACGTCGACTCCGCCAACCTCATCAAAAACTCATGAAGCCCATGCCGGATCAAACCCTCGAATGGTCCCGATTCTCATCCATCATTGTAGCTTTCCCGGCACGACCACTCAGAGAGTCTGCACGTATTTTTCTTGTTTTCTTCTCGCACTCGCGCCTCTCGAGGACGGAGATAAAATATGACACCCTCTCCGTGGTCCGCTGACCACTTACACTAGTTTCCCAACAAACATGAAAGCCCGAGAATTATGGCTTCCTAACTAAATGCCGTTAAAATCCGGGATCCCTTGCATAATCGAAATAAAAACTTGCCCCGAACATATAAATCTCCGGTTCGTGCCTTCGGAGACGCGCGTTGAAATGAAATAATCGTTAATTAGCGAAAACGTTTGAATCTAAAGTTCTACTAGTTCCGGAACAAAATGTCCAATGACTGTTCCGGAAGAGTCGCTACAAAGGTAGAGGAGATTCGTAGCGAAACGTCGAACACGGTGCCACAAATACGAACGAACATTCTAAATTCTCTTAACGAATTGATATTTTCCCAACATTCTTGCTGGTTTAACCGAACCAGTTGACCTTGTTAAAACTGCTGACCACTACTTCACTTGACATGCTCCATGGGGATTGAAGTTGTGACAGGATCAGGGTACGTCGTTCCCTGTTTCCATCGCCACGTGAATGTGATCGTTTAACACGCTCGCCCAAAACGACCTCCATTACTGAAAATCCTATTTTGCATCATCAGCGATCGGTTATTAATTATGAGTCAGTTGCCGCAAAAAAATTAATTGCTCCTTCTATTAACGGTCTTTCTCTCTTTAACCCAAGAGCTGGCGATAATGTCCTTTGCACCTGTTACCAAGCGATTAGTTGGACTTAACGAAATTATTTACTGCCATTAATTATTTTATTATTGGGGGAAATTTTTCTCCGACTTAGATTTATACCAGCTTATAAATTTACTCTACAACTGTTTTTCTTAAAATAGAATATGACCAACACAATTTTCAATACGATTTAGCCGTGATTTGCAAGTTTATAAGATTTACTACAGTTATCTGAGGAAATCAGAAGCTGCAATTGTTATTTACTCTACTTACTACACAAAACATCTATTTCTGAATGCATTTTGTGTCTCGTACGTAGTGAAAGTAAATGTTTAATATACTTCACAGACCTGCACGGATCCTGTGCAAGTCCATTTAAGATATTTACTTACAGTAACTCAAGGTGTTTAGCTATCTATCACTTAGTTGGAATAAAAAATATCAATCTTTAATCTAAATATAGAATTGTGTAGCACTATAGCTGGATAGATTTACAAAAATGCACAGTACGTTACACACAATTATCTACGCAATAAAAATATTCTGGCTACATATAACACATGCAAATTATAATCCATTATAACCTAAAATAAAATTTACAATCAATCACTCACAGATACAAAGGACATTTAGGCAGGGACGACCTTAACTTGCTCATGAGGGTGGGCTTGCGCCCCCTAAAAACCTGTTAGGTCAGTAAGTTAAATTGAGATATTACTTCAGTATAAAAACAGTCCACCCCTCAAAACAATTTTTCTGAAAAGGTTCCAGAATTTATATTTAGATGAAAACTTGCGACTTGTAACCTTACTTTTGGTGGCTAAATGTGTTACATTCTTCCTCTTCATCATCTGTCTTCTAATACATATTTTTGTGTGAAAAAAACGTTTGATACGCGCAATATCCATTTTATTAAATCAATTTAGTTCGTTGTTCTACACAACTGTTTATTAAGTGCATAATAGTTATTTTTATATGAAACAAAAACTCCAATGTAGTAACAGCTAGACAGCTTAAGGCAGTCTGGGTAGCTCTATTAATTTAGTATCTTGAATGAACTTATATACAATCCGTCCAGATTTATGAAGCAGTTCGAATACCCACTTCACAAGATACGAAAGACTAAAACACTTAATAAGAAAATCCGAATCCATACGTACGATAAGTTATAGGTTCAGAAATACATATTTTGTTTTAAAAAAAGTAAAGAGTAAGACAGTAAACTATACTTTAATAACTGTCAAACAATTCTATCGAATATTACAAACTGTATGGCTTAAATACACACATTTTGTTATCCACGGCTTATACTTGTCGTATTTTTTGGATCATGCTGTACGTCATGCTAAGAATTTATAATTTCGCACTAACGTTTTATATTCTGTTCATCTATTACCGTCGCCGTGTTTCCAATTTAACAGTCATGCACAGTTCACAGAAAGTCCACTCCTCCTTGCTCTACAGTTTGTCAGTGTAATCAACTCTAAATCTCTGTAGAAACTTCCCCATTCTACTTCTTCATCTCCTACCTTCTGTAAACATATTTTTATGTGAAGAAAACCAATGTTTATTGTGATCATTTTTAAATATGGAACCAGGTGTTCACGGCTGCGATCTTCTTGGCGAAAGAGCAAAGGGTGCTAAGAATCTCTACGTAAAGAAAGGCTGCCGAAAGAAAGCGAAATTGGCGATTGCTACTTACAACATAAGATCAATGAATAAGGATGAACAATTATATGAGCTTGCAGAGGAATTAAAGCGAATAAATTGGGATATTTTAGGAATTTCGGAAGTCAAAAGGAAAGGAGAGCGGTGTATAACATTAATCTCAGGAAATACTTTATACTATAAAGCAGTATCAGAAGATGCGGACAATAGAGGAGCAGTGGGTTTTATAATACATAAAAAGCGAGCGTCAGGTGTAAAAGTTTTCGATGCAATCTCAAACCGAGTAGGCTACATTAATATAAAAATATCAACGCTCTGCTATCTTACGATTATTCAAATCTATGCTCCTACCTCAGCATACGAAGACAAACAAGTAAAAAACTTTTATGAAGAAGTAACAACAGCGATACAAAGAAATCCCTGCCGTTATACTCTAGTAATTGGGGACTTCAACGCAAATTGAGCAAACGGCTGGAACCAAGTGAAAACAAAATCGGCAAATTTGGAATGGAGAAAAGGAATGAACGAGGTCAAACTCTAATGTAATTTCTAAACCAACACAGACTATATACAATGAACTCCTTTTTCCAGAAAAAAGCAAAGAAACGAAAAATTAAATAGACTGTATATTATCAACCAATAAATACATGATCAAAGATGTCTCGGTATTAAACTGTATAAACGCAGGGAGTGATCATAGGATAGTTAGAGCGAAGGTAGAGTTAGACGCAAAATGGGGAAGAACGAAAACGGTGAGAAAAAGAGTACCTCAAATCAATAGAAAAATTCTAAATACTAAGAGCTTCGAATATGAACAGGAATTGGAACAGAATATAAATAAAACACCTGATCTTAATAGCAAAAGCATAGATGACTTAAAGAAAATTACAAACACCGCTATGTTAGACGCAGGCCAAAAAGTGGCAAAAACCACAAGAAGAAAGGACAAAGAGAGAATACGAGAACAAAAACATTGTTCGAAAAAGAAGAGAGGTGCTGTGACAAGGAAAACAAGGAACAATAGATACACAGAAACCAATCAAACGCTGAAAATATCGATCCAGAAAGATGAAGGAAAACAGATGGAAGAGATGATAGAAGAAGTCATTGAGGAAAACAGAAATATGAACAGCGTAAGACGATCACTAGGAAGAAATAATATCAACAATATTAAAGACAGCATTGGCGGAGAAATAAGAAACCGCGATGAGATACCCGAGGTAACCGAGTACATTTACGAAGACTTGTACGAACAGAAGCATGCGATACCTGAAATCTTCAAAGAAGAACTGAAAACAAGGCTCACAAACGTAAATTCGGAAAAAATACCAGATATTACTGAATAGGAAATACTAGCCAATATTAAAACATAAAACGCAACAAAGCGCCAGGTAGTGATAGGATACTTGCAGAACTCATAAAAGAAGGCGGTATAACAACAATAGAACCATTAAAAGCACTTCTAAATAAATGTCTAACTGATATGGAAATTCCAGCAGACTTGAACATCTCGTTAGTAGTCTTACTCTATAAAAATGGTGATAAAAGTAATCTGCAAAATTACAGACCAATATCTTTGCTGTCACAAGTATATACATTATTAACAAAGATAATTATAAACAGACTGCAGAATAAATTAGAAGTTATTAACCCGCTGAACAAGCGGGATTCAGGAAAAATTATAGCACTTATGACTATATACTAACAATAAGAACCCTTTTAGAAAGGTCAACAGAATATAACCTCCCCTTGTATCTAGCTTTCATCGACTATGAGAAAGCGTTTTACAGTCTGGAATTACGGTTAATTAAAAAAGCTCTACAAGGCAACAGAATAGACCGTAGATATACACAACTGATAAAATCTATCTACCAACAAGCAACAATGGTTGTTCCAAACATAGATCTATGGAATTCAACAGGAGAGGCCTATATCCAACAATGGCTGTCGACGGGCTAATAAAGAAGAAAAAGAAGAAATATGGAACAAAAACTCCAACATAGTAATAAGTAGATACCCTACAAATATTATTATATAAGTAATTAGGAATAAACTATTTGTGGTCTAGAGTAAACATCAACTCTAATAACTGCATTATACTTCTCTAACTATTAAATAATTGTAGTAAATTATATACACCTATATGGCTTAAGCAAATACACATGTAACACACCCCGTACCATAATCCACAACCCATTCTACGCGTCCTACGCCAATGCAGTATTCTGGACTTTTATTTGGGAACAGGAGTTCTCTAATTTAACCATTAACAACACAAAAGTGGCGCACCAACTCGAGGCTCGAAGCGTGAACAGCCATCCAAGAACCGATCCCAGGCAAGACGGCTAGCTGCATTGTAAGAAGGTATGCCAGACGCACTGCAAAACACAGACCCTCAGAGACTCGAGGGGCAGATAGGCAAAACACTCCCGGAGGTCCGCAGGTTGCAAACCCGGGAGTTAAAGTCCAGATCTCAATGTTCGCCTACCTGTATCAGTCACGACAAGCGGATAACTCCGCAGGTTCGTTTATTAAATGCTATGCGCGATTTACCGGTAAAAATGATGTGCACGCGTTTATAGACAATATCGCCGTGTATAACGACTGTGAAAACATTTCCACGGGAAACGCGATTCGTGGTCTCTCAACTTTATTTGAGGGCGCGGCAGCGACTTGGTGGCAAGGCATTAAAGCTACGGTTACAACATGGGAGGAAGCTATGGACGCTTGAAGGAAGACCTACGGCCCGAACAAACCCGCTTATCAAATCCTACGGGAAATTTTCGCATTCACAGTCCACCGAATTATTCGTTTGCGAGAAACGCGCACTAATCGCGAAACTCGCACAAGATGGACAGCTAACGGAAGAGTTTCAGCTGGAGGTCATATGCAGACTGTTACACCATCAAATTAGGAAGAAAATCCCCCGAACAGGATTCCAAACTTTCAACGCACTTCTGACAGAACTGAGGAAACGCGAAGAAACATCCCTCTGCTTACAGCCAAGTCAGAAGAAACCTGAAAAGAAGGAATCCAAATTAAGGTGCGAATTTTGCAGGCATACTACGTATACTTGGGAGGAATGCAATAAGAGGAAACATCCCAAAGCAAAAACCTCGCCTGAGAAAAATCGCGCAGAAGAGCAACCAAGATCGTCAATCACTTGTTTCGGTTGCGGAACACCAGGAGTGATACGAAGTCAGTGCCCAAAGTGCAAACCCGCAAACGCCGCTGCCAGCTTCTACCTAGCCAACCAAATGGTACATCCGGAGTTTCACGGAAGGTCCCGCCCACTCGTAACAATCAGTGTAGGATCGGACACAGGTCTCGCTTATGTAGATACAGGAGCCAAGCGAAATATCGCTGGACATACACTATATGGAGCCATGCGCCACCAAGAGTATGCATTTAAAAAGCTCTTTATATATCTTATCCCGACAGACGAAGAAAGCCGCCCGCGTAAAGCACTCACAGCCACCGTACCGCTCCGGATCCAGAATAAAGTAGCGGAAACCAACTTCCTGGTCCTCTCGAAGGCCTAGAAGAGAACGCTACTTGGTATGAACTTCTTGGAAGACGCAGGTATAGTTCTAAATCTGCCCAACAAGAAATGGCATTTTGTGGAACATGAAGTCTAATTCCCCTTCGAACCAGAGTTGTTGACAGGGGAATACAAGTTGAGACCCACTCCCTAGAGTCGCCCATACAGGGAAATAACTCGAGGTTACCACAGCTGCACGTTCGAACCAGGGGGAGAGCCCAACCCTTTTGGGGAACACCGAATCGAGACTGGAAGTCACCCTCCGATTGCTGTGCCGCCTACCAGTTACTCCCTCCGAAACAGCAGATCTTGAAGAAAAAACTGCAAGAAATGATAGCCCAGGATGTCATTGAAGAAAGCAATTCACCATGGTCAGCCCCAGTAGTAATGGTTCCCAAACCAGACGGAAAAACACGCGTCTGTATAGACTACCGGAAAATAAACCAGATCACCACCGCGGACTAATACCCATTACCCAGGCTGGATGACCTCCTGCCTTTGCAAAGGCAAACTTGATATCAACCCTTGACCTGCAGATGGGGTACTAGCAAATCCCAGTCAGACCTCAAGACCGAGATACGACTGCCTTTGTGGCCCCTTTTGGTTTCTACCGCTTCCACCGGACGCCGTTTGGTCATCGCAATGCTCCGGCTACTGTCAAAAGAGCCATGGACCGTTTTCTGGCAGAAATAGCGGAAGTCACTGTCCTCACATACCTGGATGACATCATAATCCTATCCCCAGACGGCGATTGGCACCTACGAGACATTGATTCAGTCTTGGCCCACCTCCAGACTTGCAAACTCCGTGTCCGACGATATTATGCAACACGTGGCTCACTGCCTAGGTATGAAGCAATCCAGTCTACTGCCCGCAGGCGAATCCTGCCGAGCGAAGAAATCGGGATTTAAAACCACAGTTGGCTATCCTGGTGAAGGACGAACATAACCAGTGGCCAGACAAGATCAAATTGGCCGTGAATACAGCCCACTGTCAGTCCACCGGACAATCAGCTGCCTTCTTAACCTTCGGACGTGAGCTCCGAAGTACCGACGATGTCACGAGAGATCAGCGAAGCATCATTCTCGCTGACACCTTCGTTCCTGCCATCACACCCTATCTGCTGAAGTTGACCAACACCATTCGTCAAGCCCGGGAAGTCCGGGAACGTCAACAAGATAGAGGAAAGATATACGCAGACCAGAGGAGAAGGGATGTTCCCCCATACCAACCTCGAGACCTGGTTTGAGTGGATTGCCACACTTTAAGCGACACCGCCAAAGGCATCTCCTCCAAGTTTCTACCCCGCCGAGATGGACCTTATCGCATACTACAGCAGGTATCGCCCACGTCCTTTGAAGTAGCCAAACCAGACGAACCTAACACAGTTGTAGGAAAATACCATATCTCCGCCTTAACCCCATATCACGGACATAGCGAGTTATACTTTCTACATTCTGTAGTTTTATTAGGGAACAGGAGTTTATTTTTCACAAACCACTCCTTGTACATTCTTACAATACTTATACCATACAATAAATCTGCTTGATAAATACCAAAATGATACAAACTTGATTGTATTTCTCAGTTTAATTTTAATGCATATGCAACTAGGCCTTGAAAGAAATTAAATTTGTGTAATTGTAGTACAAATGCATATATTAATGAGCCATCGAGAAATGTTAGTTTACTTTTCCTAAGTGTTACTTCTAATTGTGTATTTTTTAATCTCCAGTTTACTTATACGTATTGCAACCTTATCCGAACACCCAAGTAGTTTGAGTTTTTCAAACCCTGTTACATCATCTTCTTATTGATTCGGACAGGTCAAGACCGTCTAACTTCTAAAAAGTAACTAAATTAACTAACTAACTAATTAAGTTCGCAATTTATAATGCAAAAGTACCCAGTTTTCTAGAATTTGGGAGTTTTCCATCTAACTGGCACTTAATAATTTCACACTTCACGTACTAAGATAATCTGTGTTTATCTGTCATCATTGTAAAAATATTCGGCTAAGAAAATATTGTAATAACGGCGGAATTAATTAGTATAAATACTACATTTAGAAAAGCAAAGCATGCTTCTTAGTAAACAAAACAATTTACATGAAAGCAATGTTGTGTATGTAAACAAAAAGTAATTACCTTCCTGTATAAAATATTATAAAATATCTTTACATAAAATTTCATATTATATTTAAAAAGACAATCTTGCTCAACGAAAATTGGAGGTTGCTTTAAAATTATACGACGCAAGTTTTGTGTAGTATTTTCCTAATTTGTCTTTTACCAAAAGTTGATTATTTTTATAATTTTTAATATACTTTCATTTTCTATCAGCAGCGCTGAAAAACAATGTTTTACTTTGTACTCATTTATCTATCTTATACCCGGTCGGGACCACCCCAGCCTGTGTATACATTAATTAAAACAAATAAAATTTTAAACGATTCATGCACACTTGAATTTACATGAAAAATTACAGATAGTATGTCACTTTCAGTTGTGCCAAAAATGATCCGCGAGTATACCGAGTAGTCCACAGGCGAGTACGAATATAGCATTCGAAAAATAGGCAACCGAAAATACACATCACAACAAGAGTTTGAATAACTTTATTTAATTTACCATCTATTTGGCTGCAAAAATAAAACTCCCAAGATATCATTAATAGCTAACTTAATTTAAGAATTAGAACCAGCTGGTAACAAACCGTTAGAAATAGAAAGTTTCTTGTTAATCTTTAAAATTCAAACTTAACATGTATTTGTTTAAATTGATAAAAAGCGTGTCAATGTAATGTTTTCACGATTGATATGTGCTCTTCGGAAATGCAAGTTTATCCATTGGATAGACGAAACTACATAATTAGTTTTGCATAAGACATAATATCAGTATCACCTCACGGAAATATGTGTCCACAAATCCAATTTAATTTAATCGGAGTGCTTGTAAATCAAACCCACGCCTGTTATCGCAATTCCTTTGTATTAAATCGATTTATATAATTTATTTCGCTTCAAACTTCAGCAAATCAGTTCGAAATATTCATAACTAGGAACAGGATTTGTATGACATGTAAAAAATATACGCAGAATTCGTTTTTTATATGCCCTAGCACAGGGGTCGGCAACCTTTTTGAAGGATCGGACCGCTTGAGTAACCAATAAGTGGTGGCGGGCAACTGGAGGACGAATTTCATACACCACCTCTAAAAAAAGGGTTTGTGCAAGCTTAGCTATCATCCCCTAAGTCGAAAAGTTATATTTTTCGATTCACGAAATCTTGAAACCATACCTTGCGAGAAGGGCATTGGGACCAGGGAGGGAAAAGCCCCAGATATGTACCTTCACTTAGTGTGTAAGCTGACGTGCTAGCATTCACTAAATTTCCGGTGAGTACCTGCGAGCTAATGGGGTTGTGGTAAGTTCTAGTATACCAAGTCACAGATTCACAGTTATACAATCAGTTTGCGATTAGTGAAACTAACACAAGGAACAAATCAAAATGTGACAACCGACAATTGGCCCTCGAAGCAAATCCCTCCAAAATTTTAATTTTTGTGTTCATGTTAATAAATTGCTTCCTATATAGTCTTAATTCTAGGTCACGTTATTCAATTTCATATTGTTTTGTATAAATAAAGAACGATAGAAAGTAAAATTTGTTGATTAATTTAGGGAGAAATGGGAAGGAAAAGGTGGTATAAAAAATATACCACCTCCCGGGTAGTGCGGCAATTCTTCGGCCTCCCGACTTAAGGGTTAAGGTTCCATCAATATATAATAGTAAAAGCAACGAGTGAAAACAAAAATAAGTGGTGAATTCGCTCACCGCAACGAGAGCATAAGGTTTGCTTACGAAATATTACGCTGGCCTCACGAAAAAGAGTTTATTGAAGAAACTACGCGGACGGCACGGAAGGTCCTCGAGGGCCGTATGCAGCCCGAGAATCGTATGTGCCGACCCCTACAATTTAATGCAGTTAATAATCTACCAAAGACTACAAAAATACCTGGCAGCCCAAATCCAACCCACCTGAACAAGCTGGTTTCATAAAGATGGAGAAACCAGGATTTAAATATTCTCCAACTTATAGAAATAGAAAGGGAATTCAATACATCTATACTTCTACGTTTTATAAACTACAAAAAAGCATTCAACTGCGTCCGATGGAGCAGTCTATAAAATATACTAAGGGAAATGGGAGTGCCAAATCACTTAGTATCTCTCATCGGCAAATTGTGTGAATCGAAGAAGCTAACATTAGCATTGGTAATTGAACATCACAACCTTTCAAAACACAAAGAGTAATACCGCAAAATTGCAAAATATCACCTAGACTAGGTGCTCAACACATGTGGCGAATGCATAATGAGACGGGCTTTAAAGAACTACCGAAGGATTGTATCAATAAATGGAGAAAATTGAACAACCTGATGTATGCCGATGACACAACCTAATAGCAAAACACGAAGAGAAGTGGCCGTTGTTTAAACTGATCACCGATGAGAACTGGACAACTTGGACAAGACCGAACTTAGAATAGCGACAAAACACAATTGAGAAATCTATTCCCAGATATCGAAGTAGTAAAGGAATTTACCTACCTGAGATCCTTAATAACAAGTAATGGATGATGCGAAACAGAGATCAGAAGGTGCATTGCAATAACACGAACATCTATGGCGATCCTAGATAAGCTATGGCCAGGCAGATGAATAACAGAACCACAAAAAGTTTCTAGTTAGAATCTTAATCTTCTCTATTTTCTCATATGGAATGGAGTTTTGGACCATAAAATCCTCCGATAGACATCGAACAGATGCGTTCGAGATGTGTACGCATACAATGGATACGTAAAAGAACGAATATATCAATTCTTAGCGAATTTGGTATCTTCGTCCAACTGTTCACCGTCTCTAGCAGACGTATCCTTCAATACTTAGATCCCGTTACCCATAGAGATCAGGACAACCTATAAAAACTAATTATTCAAGGCAAGATAGAAAAAAGAAGTCCAAGAACCAGATTCGTCACGATGGCTGGACCAAATAAGGGATATCATAGGGCAATCGCTGCAAACAAATCTCCTGGAGGCAGAAGTCGGCAGAAATGGAAGACCATAGTTCATCGATGTACATGACCATAAAGTAACGATTCTTCAGACCTGAAGATACGACGAAGGAGGAAGAGAGTGCATTTTATTTATGTAATTGATATACTGTATAACTTATTTAATATAGTTAGATAAAACACATTTTTCTATAAATTAGTGTACCGAATTTGCTCGTCGCGTCGGATGTCTATACCGTACACGTTTATCACGTCCTTCCAATATAATGCTTACAGAAAATGATCCGAAAGCTCCATGATCTTCTGTTATAACATGCTTTAAAAACAAGTACACGCTCAATAACATCTCCCATTATACTATTGCTGATTCCCTCGATTTCGTAAAAAGCGCGCACACGAGTTTTCGCTCGATCCTGTAACACTTCCGCGATCCAATTATTTCGGGACGCTACTAAGGGAATAAAAATAGAGTAGCGCTAACTAGAAAATATAGAGAATAGAGATGATAAAATTTAACAGGCCCTGTTAATGATTGGAAATTATTTACACAAACGTATGAAAACCAAATGATTATTACCAAGTTTTCAGCAAACACAGTTGTTCATGGCACTTTGTGAAAAGTTTAAATTTTATTGTAATTTAGTGCATTTTTACAGCGTACTTCCTTCCCTTGAGGTACGTTATATCCAAATGATACTTTAATGGAAATGCGTGTAATTGCATGCAATTTTCTAATATTATGGCTTTAACGCACACTTTACACCTTTACTAAATTAAGAGACGACAGCTGTAACGAGTTTTTATGGCTTGTTACACGTCCGCGTTAAAATAATAAATTTTTATGTTTTACATACTTTTTCCATACCAACAGTACCTATCATATATGGCATTTTAAATAAATCAACATGTGCATATTTCTGCATTTTATACTGTATAACGGCATGAATATTATGTTCGTTCTGACCACGTAGAATGAGTGATGCTGATTAGAAAAACATGTTTCTCTACGA
>JABXWE010005398.1:0-22561 GCA_014611495.1 Limonius californicus
AAACTTTGTAAAAATAAAACGAATTCTTTTCTGCGTTCTATTTCTACATTTTCATAAACCTACAATAACTTTATGTGGTTAAAGAGAAGACGGTGTTTAATTTTTCTCCTGTTTGTGCAAGCATAAACTTGTTAGAAACTTTTTCTGTGTTACACTTTTTTAATTATAATTCCAAAATCAATCATGACTTTTCCAAGAAGAACGTCACAAGTCAAAAGGGAGTTCAAAAATTTGAAAAAAAAAGCTTGTTGTTTTTTGAAAATTTTGTTTCCAGTGTAATATTAAGTGCAGGATGTTCAAAATGCTTAGAATAATTGTTTCTCCACTGTTTTGAGAAGTAAATACCATTTATATCAATATCGATTGTTTCCAAGATTTAAAAATGCGTTTTCTGGCAAAAGACAAATTCTGACTTGTGTCATTCTTCTCGCAAATGAGCGACATGTACGCTGCCATTTTGTGTTGTGGAAAGCACGAGAGTCCCACTGCGCACAAAATTATCGAAAACTGCGGAATAAACAAGAGTTCTCACAATTTTCGTAGCACACCTGACACCATGTTATGTTCTCTATCAAATGTACACAAGAGTTATTATTAAAACAAGCTTTTATAGTTTATTCTAGAAGTCTTTATTGAGATCAACGATTCTATGCACTACTACAGACTACACAGAACAGTTTACTGTGGTCTGTTCACACAAAAACCAGAAGGCATGTTCACAATACATAACAGTTACTATCTTATACACTAAATTCAGTAGGGTTATCCTTCTATAATTTTCGCAAAGCATTAAATCTCCTTTCTTTGGTACTGGTATTATAATTCCGGACCTCCACTTCTCGGGCGTTTCCTCTTTCCTCCATATTTGCTTCATTAATTCGTAGATCCTTTTTTTGACTTCCTCTCCTCCTTCCTTCAGCATTTCGCCGCATATAGTGTCTGGTCCTGCTGCTTTTCTTTTTCTCAAATTTTTTATTACCTCGCTAACTTCTTCTGATGGTTCTTCTACTTCTACTTCTCCTTCTTCTTCTTTTTCTTCGCCACTCCTCTCTTCGTTTTCTTCCTTCTTTGTGGCGTCTTTCATATATTTTTCCCATTCTTTCTTTTCTATATTAACCGTTGTTTTTCCTCCCCTTTTTTTGTTTTCTAATTTCCTGGTATTATCTTGTGTTATTTTTGCTATCTTTTTCTATCTCGTTCATCATGTCGTCAATCCACTCCTGTTTTTTGTTTCTTATTACTCTTGTTGCTTCTTTCCTTATTTGTTTGTATTCTTCATAGTCATTCTCTCTATTTGTTCTTATCCATTTTAACCTTTTCTCTCTCTTCCTTTTTATTAGTATTTCACATTGTCCGTCAAACCAATCTTTTCTGTATTGTTCCCTTCTTCGACCTATTACTTTTTCTGCTATTTCGAGTATCTGATTTTTTATGTTCTCCCATGTTGCTTCTATACTGTCATTTTCCTTCTCTTTGTTTACCTGCTTCTTTAATTCTTTTTCACACTCTCTTATTTTTTCTTTGTTCTGTAGTGTTTCTATGTTTTTCTTTTTAGACTTCTTTCCTGTCTATTCTTTACTACTCTCAGTTTTACTTTCGCTATTACCAATTGGTGGTCCGTGTCTACACTTGTCCCTCTATAGGTTCTTACATCTTGTATCATTTTTTGCTCCTTCTTTTTAATTATGATATGGTCGATTTGGTTTCCTTCGGTCTTTCCTGGCAGTAACCATGTCGTTTTATGTTCCTTCTTATGTTGAAATATTGTGCTAGCTATTATCATATTCATTTATGCTGCTAGGTTGCATAGCCTCATTCCATTATCTGTAGTTTTGTCATGTATGGTATGTTTCCCTGCTACCTTCCTTATGAACCCCTCTTTCCCTGTCTTAGCATTAAGGTCTTCTGCTATTATTATTGTGTCGTGTTTCCGTATTCTTTCACATACTTCTTCTAATTTTTCATAGAACTTTCCGTTTCTGTTGCCACTTCTGTGGGTGCATATGTATTTATTATTGTAATGTTTGCTGTTATTTGTTATTCGCAGATACGATATCCTACCATTTACTTTCTTAAATTCTATTATTCTTTTCTTTACTTCTCTATTTACCATAAACGCAGTTCCATTCTTTCCTTGTTTTTCTTCCCCTCTATACACCATTGTAAATTTTTCTTTCTCTATTCTTCCTTTTCCTTTCCATCTTATTTCTTGGAGTGCCAATATTCCTATTTTGTATCTCTCCATTTCTTTCCATATTTCTTCCATTTTCCCCATTTCTAGCATTGTTTTCACATTCCATGTTCCAATTCTCATTTTCAATTTCTCTTTGTTTTTCTTCTTTTTCATTTCTTTTTCTGTTTTCTTTTTTCTTCCTGTTCTTTATTTCGTTGCTCTTTCTTGTTGCTTGTCGTCATTTGTGTTTCCGTCTCGCTCTCGTTTCCTGCTAGTTTTTTGACTTCTGTTGAGATTGTGTTGTCTTCGTAGTGTTCCTCAGGGTTGCATTTAAGTCCTCCTGGTATCGTGGGTTCACTTTTTCGTTTTACCTTCTTTCCTTTACATGTGGTGTTAGCATGGTCTGCGCCCAATTCTTTTCCTTTGCGACTGCTCCTTTGGGGGATTTATCGTCATTTGTGGATCTTTCTCTTTTCTTCCTTTCCTCCTTCTTCTCCTCTACAGTCTTTGCAATTCCTGCCTCTTCCTCTTTATTTCCCTCAAGTTCTTCGGCGTTCCATTCTACATTCAGTTCTACATAGTTTAAAAAAAATCCCTTTTCTTTCGGTTAGTATTACTAGATAGCTTCTACAATTTCTAAAGCCGGCCCTGAATGTACGATGGTTCGACTTACCAGAAAATTACGCAATACACTACAAGATGGCTCTCACTGGAAAAGGTTGAACCACCCACTGAGCTGTCACTACACAACTGTCATTTGATTTGGTGATTGCGTGAGTCGCGTAAGCAAATCGCGAAAATGGTAAATAAAGCAAATTATTCAGTTGGAAATGGGTAGCATTGATTCTCTTTATATTTTTTAGTCGTTTGCTGACAAAATAACATCCCTTATGGCGCGCCCAGGCCAGGATGTAGTACCAAAAGATGATGTGCCCTGGTGGATGAAATATGGTGGTAGAACAGTAGGCACAATAGGAGGCTTCAGTAAGTGTTAAATTGCACATAACTACGTGTAAATCATGAAAGCAATCGTTTAATTTAATGTTCTTACTTTGCAGTTGCAATTTTTTTGGGCGTTTTTAACTGTGTTAGCATAATCACCGCTGACTTAGAATGTCTTATTAGCGGCATATGGCAAATAATTGCTGGATTTATTGCAATTTGCGTTGAAGCACCTTGCTGTTGCTTGTTTGTAGACTATGTTCAGAATTTAAGTGACTGGGTGGAAAAGCGTCCTTACTGGAATAGAGCTGTAGCCTATGTTGTGTGAGTATTCTTGTAATTCATGAAAATACTAATTATTCATGTTGCTTTGTTTAATACAAATAATTCGGAGGCTAATTATAGCTCTCTTTGTGTTTAGTGCTATTTTTAAAATAGGTCTTTGTCTTGTAGGTTAGCCATTCCAGCAATAGTTATGTGCCCTAATTTAACCGCAATTTTTGGTAGTGGCCTCATCTTTCTGACTGGTGTTATCTATGGAATGATGGCCCTAGGCAAAAAGTAAGATTGTTATCATATTTTTGTATGGAATACTATCACATGTTGTTTACTAAGTACTTACGAGTGACTAAAATTACTGATACGGTTATCATCTACGTTCATTAATCATTTTAAATCTACAGACTGTTTCGTATAGGAGGTACAACACAGAGATTTCTGAAACAGTAAGAGATAGAAGGTTAGCTAAGTAGGGCCAAAGTTGCAAGTGTACTTTAAACTTATTTGTTGAGAGAGAGAGTGAAAACTTTTATTTGAATAATTAAAAATAGAGTAAAGCAATTATCATTTATTTATTGTGAGAGATGTAACCTAAACAAATTTTTACTACATAAAAATATCAACACCTTTGTCGTTAAAGTTTTGCACCAAATGCAGTTTTTCTTTTCTGACTAGTAATTTTGTCCTATATAACCGACATTCTATCACTTACAATTTCAGAGATCCTTGTAGTGTGTCTATTTTAATAAACACTCTGTATGTGTCGTGCTGGGGATGCTTAATGTGGCAACTAACAACTAAAATTGCTTAACTATAGAGGCTCTAGGCAGGACATGGCGGCAATGGCTTCGCCCCAGCTAGCCACGTCTCCAACTGGTCTGGGAGGCCACGGAGATCAGCGTTCCACCCTGATGGAGGACCCTGACGTTTGGCGCCCAACATAAACCTATTTTAACAGAAGTACTTATCTCAGATTGTTTATGTTAGCGTTTGGTTGCTTGTTTATAATGTTTTATGACTTTCTTTTTATCGATTTTGTTGTGCATGTCTCTTTCAGGTTTTTATGGATATAGAGATCGGCTTTGACTAGTTTGTGTGCATCTTCTGCAGATTTTTGGCTTCTTTGTTGTTTATTTCAGTTGCATGTTAATTATGTAAACTTGTCTTACAGCAGTCTTCGTAAATATTATTTTTCCTTAGCGCTGACTATGTCATAGTTGAAACTGCGGGTTTCCTAAAAATTATAAAATACTAGAGAATTACTAAATGTGTCATAGAAGTCATAACATTCTGTTTTCTAATATACGAGGGCGGGTCAATAAGTCCGTGATTTTTTGAATTTCCCGCCTCTTAACTGAAAGGGCAACACTGCTCCTGTCAACAGGCATCTGTCAGTTGACTCCTGTCAAAATTTGAACAAGCTGCGTCATTTAGTTTGTGTTTGACAGCCATTGGTAGCAGACTACCGCGTGATTTGAGGAGAAAAAGAAAAGTGAATTTCGTGTGCTCATTAAGCATTATTTTTTGCGGAAAAAAACTTTCACTCAAACCAAGGCTAAGCTTGATAAATATTATGGCTCAGTGGTTTCAATTTTGAATGATCACTTGGGTATGAGAAAGCTTTCCGCAAGATGGGTGCCGCGTTTGCTCACAGTCGACCACAAACGCAATCGTGTGACAACTTCGCAGGAGTGTTTGGCGTTGTTTAACCGCAATATGGACGAGTTTTTGCGCCGTTTCGTAACCGTGGACGAAACGTGGCTCCACCACAACACACCAGAACCAAACAGCAGTCAAAACAGTGGGGGGTTTCTCGGGGTGAATCGGCGCCAAAGAAGGCCAAGGTGGGTTTGTCAGCCAATAAAGTCATGGCGACCGTTTTTTGGGATGCACGCGGTATAATCCACATTGACTACCTTCAAAAGGGTAAAACAATCAATGGCGAATATTATGCCAACTTATTGGGTCGATTTAATGAGGATTTGAAAAAAAAACGACCGCATTTGGCCAAGAAAAAAGTTCTTTTCCACCAGGGCAATGCAAGGGTGCACACATGTGCAGTTTCCATGGCAAAAATCCGAGAATTAGGCTACGAATTGCTCCCCCATCCGCCCTATTCTCCGGATTTAGCCCCGAGTGACTATTTCTTGTTTCCAAACCTGAAGAAATGGCTCGGCGGAAAGAGATTTGACTCCAACGATGAAATCATCTCACAAACAAATACCTATTTTTATGACCTCGACAAATCTTATTTTTTGGAAGGGATAAAAAAATTGGAGAAACGTTGGACAAAGTGTATAGAGCTCAAAGGAGACTATGTTGAAAAATAAAATGATTTTTTATCCAAAAACCTGTGTTTCATTTAAAAAGTCACGGACTTATTGACCCGCCGTCGTATTTAACAAATTTTTTCATCAAAAAGTTAATGCTCTCTAAAGCCTGTATGACACGGGACAGAATTTTGTACAAAATTCTGTAGACTCATGTTCTAAAACCTAAAGAATTATGTACAAAGTCGGCGTCGCATCGATGCGTAAATAAGCAATTGTTTGTGTTTATTTACAATCACAGAGGAAAATTGCAAATATAATAACGAGTCAAATAAGTAAAGGAAACGCAGAAACGGGTCTAACAAAGAAAATTAACAACAATCTGAGAGAGAAAGAAACATATAAGCTAGCACAATGGACGAAAATGAGGGGAGCTTAACTCTTGTGGATATTATAAACAAACTAATAGAAATGGATAAAAAAATAGATGGCATGAATAATAACATTGAACAGCAAAGAAACAAAGCGAATAAATTAAAAGATACCGTAAAACAACAGGAAACAAGAATTCAGAGGCTAGAAAAAGAAGTAAGAAAAAGAATCTTAGTAATCTTTGGAATCCCGGAAAAAGACAACGAAACTGAGAAAAATCTAAAGAGAATAATATTTGAAATACCCAGGAAATTAGAAGTAAAAATACATGAGTATGAAATAGACATTATAAATCGAGCAAGAGCCCCAACAAAGAATGGAAAAGACCAGTCAAAGTAGAGCTAACAACAAGAGATGAAAAACTTACGAAAATTAAAAGAAACTGAAATACGGATAAAGGAAGATTTGGATAAAAAGACTAGAGACATAAGGAAAAAACTAATTCCGCACATGATAGCGGCCAGAAATAAAGGTAGCACAGCAATTACAATAAATGATAAAGTAATTGTAAAAGGGGAGGAATGGAAATTAGAGGACCTGGAAGGAGAAACAGAGAAGAAAGAACAGGAAGAAGACAAAGAAAATAATAAAGGAAAGAAGCAAGAAAAAAAAGGGGGGAGGTCTAGAGATGACGAAACTGCCTCCAAAGAAAAGCCCAAGAAAGGAGCAGTTCCAAAAAAGAATAAATATTGGACTCGGAGCTTATTAGCACCACATATTAAACAAAGAGGCACGATAGACATAAAAACTAAAAGTAGTAAAATCTGCAAGTACACAGAAGAGGAACAGCTAAATGAAACCATAAGAAGCGATAGATATGATAGAACTGATGAATTTCAACGACAAATGAGGGGAATTACTAAAACCCATTCGAAAAACTAGTAAATGAACAAGATAAAAGAATTGATAAAGATGACGACACTGGCTATAAAGAGGATCAAAATCTAATAAGAAAAAATGGAACGAAAATAAAAATTAAAAAGGAGAAACTCAAAATAAGTACATGGAACGTTAGGACACTATTAACAATGGGGAAGATAGAAGAAGTAGCGCCTGAATTAAAAAGAAACAGGATAGAGATAGCAGCATTGCAGGAAATAAGATGGGGAGGTAGAGGAAGAATAGACAAAAAAGAATTCACAATGTTATACTCCGGCGCCGAAAAGCGAGGAAGTCATGGCGTTGGATTTATGATATTTGGCGAAATGAGGCCAAGGATTATGTAAACTAAATTAATAGATAAAAGAATGGCATACGTAAAATTGGAAACAAAACCGAACAAGATGTCAATTATGAATGAATATGCTCTTACAGAAACTGAAAAAGCAGAGGAAAAAGAACTTTTTCACGAGAAACTAGAGGAAGAGATTGAAAAAATCCCAAAGGAAGATCTGATTGTTGTAATGGGGGACTTAAACGCTCAGAGAACGCAAGGAGAACATCCTAAATCAAGTTTCAGGGAAGCACAATCCACGAGAAAACGAATGACAATGGATTTAGATCATGCAACCTAGCCACTGAAAAAATTTGGTTCACTTGATCACTTTATGGTAACTGCAATAATACGACAAAAGCAAAGGAAAGTAGCGAACGAAGAAGTAGTCAAAAAGAAATGGAATATAAGAAGTGCAAGGGAAGAAAAACTAAGGAAACAATACATAACAGAGTTGGGGAAAAATCTCAAAAATGAAACAAATGAAGAATAAATAAAAACAATTGAATAACGTTAAAGAATCAATAAATAAGACGACAAGAAAACTAATAGGAAATGATAGAAGAAAGAAGAAGGCGGAATGGTATAATGAAACATGTAAAAGAGTGCCTGAAGAAAAAGTGAAAACAAGACAAAAATGGATAAGAACCACTAAAGAAGAACATAGAATGGAATACGAAGAAAAGAGGAAGGAATGCAAGAAAATAATAACGAAGAGTAAAAGAGAATGAATAGAAGAAAATCTGCGTCAAATAGAAGAAGAGAGTAAGAAAATGAATACTAAAAAATTTTACCAGAAGAGTAATGAGCAAAAGAAACCTGGACTAATAGGAATAAAAAAACAAATAGGGCACGGTAGCAAAAAATGAATATGAGTTTAAAGAGGTTTGGATGTAGCGCTTTAAAGAGTTACTGAATACAAATAAAACACAGGAAGAAATAATGGTCGAGAAGAATCAGATGAAATCATGATAAAGGAGCCTACGCTAGAAGAGGTGAAACAAAATATAAAAGGGCAGCCGCAATGCAAAGGCCCCTGGTAAAGACGGAATAAATATGGAGGGGACACGCTACAGAAAAATATATTTCGACTAATACAAAAAATATGGAGAGAAGAGGAGATGCCAAAAGATTTTGAAGTGGGCCAAATAATAACTATATACAAGAAAGGAGACCAGCAGCAATGTAGGAACTATCGAGGAATTCCCCTGCTAAACACGACCTATATGATACTCCCTACATTAGTACAAAGCAGACTAAGGGATGCGACAAAAAATACAATAGGACAATATCAATATGGTTTTGTAAAAGGAAAATCAACAGTGGACGCAATATATACATATTGAAACAAATAATGAAAAAGACACAAGAATATAAGATAGAAACAAATACTATTTATAGACTTTGAACAAGCGTCGACTCTGTTGACAGTAGTAAACTCACGTCAGCAATGAAAGAATAGAGTATACTAGTTAAATTAAAGAAACTGATAAAGATGACATCGAAGTCGACACGAGTCAGCATAAGAACTCAGAAAGGAGAAACAGAAGAATTCAGAACGGATACAGGAGACGAGCAAGGCGGTGCCCTATCAGCAACACTATTCAATATAGCAATAGAACATATTACCAAAAAAATAAACAAAGGAACGATAAGAACAAGAGGAGGGTAAATAATACCATATACAGACGACATAGCGCTTGTTGGCGGCATGGGTCCCAGCGTTTGCGTGTCAGTTTCTGGGAATTTTTAAATTTACGGAAGGTCTGGCATAATGGCTATGAATTGTGTCATTGACGACCCTTTGTCTCCGCCGTTTAAAGCTGCAAAACTCCCAAGTCCCACGTGTAAGCGTTACGGACATGTGGGTACCACACGTAGCCAGAGTGGCGTAACATACCCCACTTATTTTAAGTGAGTTTTGGTGCCCTAGAAGTTTAAGTTTTTTTTTGCAGTTGAGGAGTACGTTTTTGAAGTCGAAGATATAAGGACATAAATGTAATTTTGATTTGTGTACCTGCTTTATATAAATATATTTTGGCTTATGTATCTCATATATATTGTTACATCCGATAAGAGAAAACATAGAAGACTTATAATTTTAAAGTGCTTCGACGAATTATGTGCATATCATTTAATTCAACAGCGCTTATAACGAAAAAACGTTACACACTATCTAAAAAGTTGGAAGAAATAATAACAGAAGAACAAAAGATTGGACTTAAAATAAATTAAAAATAATGAGAGTGCGGAAGGAGATACCACCAGGAAAGATAAAAATAGACAATCAAGAATATGAAGAGGTTGATAAATTTAAGTACCTCTGAGTGTTATGATTTCCAGCGACGGGGCCAGAGGAGTAGAAATAAAAGATAAGATAGTAACTGCAAACCGAGCGTTTTATGCCAATAAAAAGTTATTAAGAAACAAAATTATTTCTAAAAAAACCAAATTAAGAATTTATAAAATACTAATAAGGTCAATACTAATGTATGGAGCGGAGGCGATGACAATAGCAAAAAACGAGGAAGAAAATTTAAAACAGAAGAATTTTAAGAGCTATATTTGGTGCATAAAAATTTCCGAGAATGAATGCAGAATAAGAACAAACCAAGACTACTACAAGAAGTAGAAGAAGACGTTGTTAAGAAAATAAAGCAGCAGAGAGCGAAATAGTTAATAGGACACCTAATGAAGGCTGACAACCAGGAAACAACGAAACTAATAACGAAGTGGACATCGGCCGGAAAGAGAAAGAAAGGCAGGCCAAAGTTAAAATGGATGGATGAAGTGAAAAAGGATCGAAGAACAATAGGAATTGAAAATGTAGAAGAGAAAGTTGAAGATAGGAAATTATGATTGGGCGGGGACTGATCGAACCAAAATTGATCTAGAAAGCTTCGCTAGAAGCGGCGCAACCTCTACATGGGGTGTTAAGCCATACATACATACATTAACAATCGCAGAGGACAGAAAAGAATATGTTTACCACGTGTTTACCCCGCCTGCCGACACTCCACGCACTTTCTCTTATTTTGCTCGCGGTCTTTATTGCTGCAGCTTGTTTGTTAGGTCGTGCGTTCATGTAAAATAAATAAATAAAAGCGCTGCGAACTTATGTCAACCTAATATTATGAAATCGTTTTAGAGTTCTACGTTATCGACAGTCACATGATTATTTTAACAGTTTTGTCACAGATGTGAACGTAATTTGCACCTATGTGCGCATGCTCGCAGACAGAATTTTGTACAACATTCAGTTCCATGTAATGCATGTTTTGCAGAAGTTTGTACAAAATTCTGTCTGTAAGCATGTGCAAATAGGTGCAACGTACGGTGACATCTGCGAGAAAAGTGTTAAAACAGTCACGTGACTGTTGATAAAGTAGAATTCTAACAAGATTGTATAATATTAGGTTAATGCAGAAGTTCGTGGCGCTTGTATTTATTTATTTTACGTAAACGCACGACAAAACAAACAAGCTGCAGCAATAAAGACCGCGAGCGAGGTAAGAGAAAGTGCGTTGAGGGTCGATAGACGGGGTAATCACCTGGTAAACATATTCTTCTCTGTCCTCTGTGATTGTTAATAAACACTAAAAATTGCTCGTTTGCGCATCGATGCGACGCCGACGTTGTACAAAATTCTGTAGGTTTTAGAACATGAATCGACAGAATTTTGTACAAAATTTTGCCGTATGACACCCCACAGAATTTTGTAAAAACACTTTGAACAAAATTCTGAACAACATTTTGTACAAAATTCTGTACCGTGTCATACAGGCCTAATACATAGATACTCATCATCATCATCATCATCATCATCATCTGACATGGAGCCGGCTCGAGGGTCAATCCTGGATACGCCAGGCCCACCCCATGCCAGTAAGTGGGTAGGAATTTACGGGATAGGGTGGGGCATTGCCCAACGTTAGCATGTCTGCAATGCATACCGCAAGACACTGTTGCTGCAGCACTGGGTAGTTAGTAAGATACGCATCAATGGGATTTTGAGTACGTACCCGAGACCGTTATGCTCTTAAGCATTTGAACCTACTAACTTTGATAGCAAAGCTTCACAATGTTCTGATTTCACATTTATCTTGTCTTCTAAGGTTACATAGTGCACCTATCTTAGTGTCCTAGGATCTAATAGTTTCTTAAGAGGTACTCCCTGACTGAGTTAAACTGCCCTTTATGCTATGAGACTTCTGAGCCTAGTAGCCTGGGGATCGAGATTTACAGTGTTCGTAGGTCTTATCTAGTTAATGCGATTATGCATTTGACCCTAATAAACTTTCGTATCAAAGTTTCACAGTGTTCTTATTTTACATCTATCTATTGTTCTAAGGTTACCGATTGCACATCTCTTAGTTTCTTAATGACTAATAACCTACTTAATATTTACTCCCAAACTTATGTTACGTACCCGTTATGCGGTTATGCGGTTAGCCCTAATAAACTTTGGTATCAAAGGTTCACATTGTTATTATGTCACAGCTATGTATTGTTCTAAGGTTACTGATTGCACATCTCTGAGTTTCCTAATAACTAATAACCTACCTAAGATATACTCCCAAACTTAGTCACCCTCTCCGTTATGCGATTATGCTTTTGACCCCAATAAGGCCTGATGTCAAAGTTTCCCCCTGTTCGTAGCTCCCATCTGGCCATTGGTTTAAGGGAACAGAGTGCTCCTATCTTAGGGTCCTAATAACTAATTAACCACTTAATATTTGCCGCACTGAATACCACTTAGTTGGGAGGTCGATTCTGGATTGTAGTTCTTTAGTATCCCCAACGCTCCTCTATGCCGTTGACAGCCAGATAGCCATCGTTTCCTGCCCACTGGTAGCTGCGTCTCTCCCTCTCCTCTGCCCTCCCCCTACTCGCCCTCTCGCTGCCACCTCCTCCTCGCCATCCCGGCTCTCCACAGTCGACTCCTGAGCGGACTCCTCAGCCAGCGCACACACCCCTCCCTCCCCTCTTCAGACATCCTCCCCTCGTCGTGCCCCGTCCTCCCATGTCTCCTCAGGCATGCCGGCGCCCTGCATATCCCCCCTCCCAATGATGTACTCCACGCGTAGCATGGTCCTTCGATCTGCATCTCCTCCGCCCACATGGCATACTCCGGCTGTTGAGGGTGGCCATCCGGTCCTCTTAGAATATGTGCCCAGCGTTTACTTCTTGATGCCGTGAGCCGCTTAATATATTAAATACATGTCCGACTCCCATCGCATACACGATCTAACACACATCGTAGCAACACGCTTACATGCAAAGTGGCTACACCTAGAATTTGTGTACCAATTGATTGATTGGCAACGGGGAGGGGTTTCTACCCTTTGACACTGCGGCCTCTTGGGCCTATTGTGCATCCCCTTCAGTCGCTAGTCGCTGCCAAATAGGTCCGTCCCCTTTATCAGGTCTAGGAGTTTATTGATCAGGCTGGCTTGCGGCAGTATCTCGTAGGGATTAGTACCCTCAAAGATTTGGTATCTTCTACGAGCTAGGGCTTCGCATTGGAATATTATGTGGGAGGCTGTTTCCTCTTCCTCGCCACACAGTCTGCATATAGGTTCTTTGTTAAATAGCCCTATGTTGTATAGGTGTTGTCTGAAGTGCCAGTGTCCCCTTAGGAGTCCTGTCATTACTCGAATTTGAGTCCTACTAAGTTGTAGGACTGATTTTGGTAAGCTTGTGGGGGTGGTTAACCATCATAGTTTTACTTTGTCTTTGTCGAGGTGAGAGTCTCCAGTGTTCCGAATGTTTGGTTGCGATCCATTCGTTGACTGCTCCTCTCACTGTTCGTTTAGTTAGGCCGACCACAAGTTCAGGCCCTGTGAACGGTGTCTCAGATTCTAGTTTTGCTAGTTTATCTGCATTTTCATTTCCTTCTATGCCTCTATGCCCTGGCACCCACACAAGTTTTACCTTGTTGGAGTTTGCCAGTGTTAGGAGACTACGAAGGCAGTCCCAGACAAGTTTTGACTTGATCTGGTTTGAGTTCAGTGCTTTCAAAGCTGCCTGACTGTCAGGGATAATAAGGATGGTTTTGTTTGTATAGCCCCTTCTTATGTTCTCTTCTATTGCTGCTAGAATTGCATAGGTTTCAGCTTGGAATATTGTGGCATTTTGGCCCAGAGATATGGAAGTACTATATCTGGTGGTTCCCCTTGATCCCATTCTTCACGGTTTATCCGTACTTCGAAGGGTTTGTGAAAGCAGTATTTTGTTGACATGTAGTCCGTTCCCATTTTTGATTTTGGGCCAGATACCACATTTATTATTTTGGAGTGTCCCCATGTGTGTTGGGTGTTTCTCCAATTACCCTTGCAGTTTAGGCGATACGCTCCCATGCACCCCTCGCCCTTGATTATTATATCCAGAGGAGGAAGTTGCAGGAGAGCTTCTAGTGCTGCTGTCGGAGTGCTTCTGAATGCTCCAGTTATGCAGAGACAAGCCAGTCTTTGTACACTATGAAGCTGGTTTATTATTTGTTTTTGATTTACCTTGGGCCACCATACTAGTGAGCCATAGGTTATTGTCGGTCTTATCACCGTTGTGTAAAGCCAATGTATCATTTTTAGTTTTAATCCCCATTTATTTCCAAAGGCTCTTCTTGCCATCATCAAGGTTGTTTTTGCCTTGTTAGTGGTCCTTAGCAAATGTTGGTTCCAGGTCAATTTGGTGTCTAGAATCACACCCAAGTATTTGACCTACCCCTTGATTTGCAAGGTGTATACCAATAGTATCCTTATTATTATTATTTTTTTAACTAAAATGAAAGTTTTGTGGACCTGGTACTATCGTTCCAAAGAAATATCTACGTTTCAAAATTTCAATTTCAAGGAATTTTTCCCGACGCTTCAAACCGTATATAAGTTATTATATAATATAATCCGATCTAATTCAATCTAGGCCACTTGCTTTTTTGTCCCGTTTCCAAAAAAACGTATTGAACACGAAAATGTACCCCCACATATCCATTAAAGAAATTTAATAAGCTTATTTGACGCGATTTTTAAACTTTCTTTGCTGAGCTCGACCCGATACGTCCGCTGTGTCGAGCGTCCCCCGAGCAAGTCCCCATACAGGCCTAATACATAGATAACCGTGTATAATATACATTTATCTACTATTATGAAGCAACAGCGGTTTCACTGGAATTTTCAAAGAAAGAAAACACTAGTACACACATAATTGAATTGTATTAAAGTGAATTTACGTTAAAAAAATATAATTCAAACTTTACAAGTCACAATTTTTATTATAAAAGTCATAAAATCTTTAGAAAAATACTAGTATTTTGTGTTGCCACTTTAAGCAGATGCCAACTTTAATTAACGTAAACGCTTTTCTAGCAATTACCTACAAGTCTAACCTTGCATTTTATTATTTATTATTGGCTAAAATTCTGAGTGGCAAACGCAAACATAAAACTTGCAAGCCTACAAAGAAGTCATAAGTTGCATTAAAAGGTAGGAAAACAATTAAAACCCCGCTATTTTATTTGGGTATGCTTGGAACTGTTAGTTTAGTTTACATTTATTTATCTAAACCTGTGTTCTCTACACATACTATGATCATAGTCAGCCTATAATATTATTAGTTTTAGTATAGATTATATTTTCTGAATTAGAAAGTTGAAATGATTCGTATGATTTCTTGATTGTATTTCATGTACTATTTTAACACTAGAAATAGGGAAATTTCATCTCGTTCAGTAAGATTTAAATGCAATGAATTGACTTTTGCTGTTTTTAAGTATTTATAATTGTACATGAGAAGTGATGTAGACTGTGAAACAGAATATAAAAGAAATTCGATGTTCTTGCTTGTAATTATCTGAAAAGTAATGTCATTGTCAGCTTTAAGATTAACATTATATCTTTTTCTGTCTTCTAGCAAAGCAAACATTAGCTTTTTAATATTGTAATGTTCCTGATTGCACAATATTTTATTTGGAAACATTATTGCTTCAAACACGAATAAAATATGTTTGCCCTAAAGTTTTAAAGATGGAAGTAACTTCTAACAAATATTTAACTTCTGCAGTGACTGACATTACTTTTTTGCTGTCTATGAGTGAATGTCAATTAGTGTTGTTACTTTTCAATAATACAATGTTATTGTGTTCCTTACAGGGCATCTGCGGAAGAAATGCGTTCAGCTGCAGTTGCGGAGACAATTCCTGATCCAAAACCTAATTCAATGCGTTCTAATTTAGTAGAAAATGCTCAGCCAATTGGTTTCACTGGAGCTCCTATTTATGACAGTAATGTGTGACCTTCTCCAATTCCTCCTGATCATTTGAAATGAGATTACATATCGCTAGCAAAACCCTTTATGTGTATACTGTTTCATTAATTAATAAGACCCTGCATTGTTTTTGTATATAAATATTGCCTGATTATAAAAGAAATTAAAAAAAAAACATACGCGAGAAGCCTTGTTGGATTATAATGCTCGATAAGGTCATTTCGTATGTAATGTTATCTTCCCCAGTTGATATAGGTAGCTTCCACATTTATTTGATAATATTTATTATACTTTTAAGACTGTATAATTTTAGAGTAATTTTAATTTTACAATAATGATCGCAGCCAGTATTCTGACTGTTCCGCTGTATTGTATTTTTAAGGTATTTAATTATTTAAACATGTTATTTGGATTAATGATTATATTGGTCTCATTTTAGCATTGTTATGCTCAATTCATTGAAAACTTAAAAATGAATTTGAAGGTGATAGTAACTCATATGTAGGACATTGTGTTGGTATATGGAATCATTACGGATGTGTGTACCTCTCCTTGGTGTGAAACGTAGGTCAATTGATTGTAGATATAGCTAAATTTTTCGTAACAATATGGCTCTAAATGAATGTTCTAAATGTTAAAATTTCTATTATTTATCTGTTCGGAAAAACTTTCAAATTCAATTACTTTTAACTAACCGTTAGCACAAATTTGTCTACCAAAAGCGTATATTAAAGAAAAATTGAAAGCTTGTTTGTATGTACAAAATCACATTGATGAATGTATTATCGTATTCACCTAATTTTTTTTGTTATATATTAATGTCACATTCACATGTGTTATAGTATATACTAACATAATATAATTTTAAAATGCAATAATATTAATGGACCTTCCATATACTAGTCTTAAAGTATGCTCATTCCATTTTAATTTATTGTTGGAACTAAGTTTACACAAATTGTATCATAGCATCGTCAGATTTGTGTTAGAGAGATTCCTAAACAACGATAATTAATAAAAATTTCACGTTGTTGGTAATGATGGAAGCAATTACTGTTGCTGTTGTTATGTTAAGTTAAGCGAGTTCATTCTAGTGGACGTACATGATAGGAAATTGCTAATTATGATTCCAATTTGTGTATGGGCACGGCTGTTGTTAAAATAGTGTAATTACTGTGTATTGACGTAATAATAAATTATCTTATACTAAATATTCTAATTTTTAGTGTATTGTGTCTTGTAAATAGTTTGCGGTAGCCTTGTTAGTGTTAATGTTATCAGCAAATTATATTTTTTAATGCATTCTTAGAAGATGCATTTTAAAAATCTTGCACGCAGTAATATTGATAATAATTTTTTTTGGGTTGCCTATCGAGGCTGTATTATCTTTGATATTAAATAATTAACCATTCTGGGGAGCTTGTAACCCCTAGAGGGCGCGTCCCCAGGTGGCGGATTGGGGAAAACCTCGCAGATATGAGAAGTAGGAGGGAAATTAAATACCTCCCGCGGACCAACAGGCAAACAGCAGCGTCTGATCTATAGTGGACGGCTACAACCATGGGTAGATGCAACTCATCAGTCATAGAGAAGACAATGTATCTAAACTCTATTTGTTGAGCATTGAGCTAGAACGTAAACAAACGCTTGACAGGTGCGTTTCTAAATTAACGTTCGCGCCGTCAGAATTCTTTTTTAGAAGAATTGTTGGAACCATTTTTTAAGTAGATTAGGTGTTTTGTGGACTTGTAGACATCTGCATTACAAATATGCTTCCCGATATTTTCGGATAGTTTTAAGATAATTTCGACGCCACGCGATAATATCTTGTTACGGGCCAAACGAGCTTTTCCGTCGACCCTTAACCGGATAGGTGGAAAAAGGCCTATAGCTTAGCTCAAAGGAGTAGGGGGAGTTCACGGAAATCGCTTACGAGAGGAAATCTTCCTAGATGTGTACAGAGTGGGGCAAAATTAGTGGGCGCCACCTTCCAAATACAGCTGATTCTAGGTCCTCGTGGAAGGCCGAGAAGCCAGCAGCTTATGGGAATCGGACTCACCTTTATTGTGCCTCCCTCCTGTTTATAAAGCTTGCAAAATTCGTACACACACAAATACAGAATGCACAATAATAAAAGAGGACGTAAATTTTAAAACACATACCTAATTAGATTATTGGAAATGATGATGCAAGAACGACGGCAAATGGCGTTTTTTATAGTTCTATAATACAAGCGATTAATTTGAACGTTCAAGAAAAAAACTCGCCGCTGCTGGCGTATGTCATTTACATTTTCCAAACAACTACGTGGCCGGTAACGCAGGAGCTCACAGGAATGACACAGTATATGTAAAGAAAAAGTACTCTTTACACTTTGTAGCACACAAAAAAAGGACTGAAGGTCGCTTCTTGATGTATAAAAAAGGTTGAATCCCTTGAAATTTTGCAAGCTGACGCGAAAAAGGGTTGTTCCTTCACAGCACAAAAAAAACTTAGTTCTTTACCTTGACTATGGAATAGCGAAACGGAGAATGGCACAATGTCGAAGTATTTTCCAGATGCAGGTACAATTTGGGCGGGATTTTCAGGTCCGGGAAAAAGGTAGACGTCTTCTTCAGGAAACTTTAGGACGAAACAGTGGTTGGTACGCCCCTGGTAATTAGATTATTTACAACGGGGTCGGTTGACGTTGAGGGCGACGGGAATGTCAGACGTTTGCAACACAACCCACAACTCTAACAATCACACCTTCAGGTGTTTAATACGCTTATATCCGATCTGAGATCGAAGGAACAATTGCACTCAATTGTCCGTACAGAAGGGCTTTACAATGCTAATTTTTATTTAGATCCGACTTGGTCGAGATAATAATTGCCTACAGCAATCTACGATACGGTAGAACTCAATATAGCAGGGGCCGCGAATAATCCGATTTTCCTAAAACGTCCGTCTGGGCCCAAAGATTATTGCCTACTGACTTCTTCCCCGCGCCGCCAAAAACATCACCCAAGCCTACTTTGTTCTAGAACAAAGTTGACACGTGCGACTTCCGAGAAAAACTTAAAAAACATTTCTTGAAAGATAGCGCTGCTTAACAAAGGAATTTCTGGAAATGTTTTCAGTCACCGCTGACAAGCATGTCAAGCGAAAGTGGCCTCGTCATAAATTAAATATTTCAAAATAGTGAGAATTGTAATCAACATAAAAATGGCAATTAAAATAACGTTTTTAATTCCTATGAAGCGGCAATTAGAGCATGATTCTAATCTCGACAGAGTGGCACAATTTCAAATGAACATAACAATCTTCTATATCCATTAACATGTATTGACGGCAGTGCGTTGAACATTTAAAATTTAATTTTTTCAATATTTCGTATAAAGTCGACCTCTTAAAACTCTACAATTTATTTATGGTTGGTATTTCGTTCCGAAAAAAAAATTGGTGAACCTACACAGAAATTTATCAAGCTTAGAAATGCCAGTTTAGGAATAAGTTTCACATATTGTACGGAAAATTACAATTTGTTTAAAAATAGTTTGTACCTTCTTACGAATTGCAAACAGAACAGCATCATCAATTTCATCTGAAAGTTTTTTCTCCGGGAGATTTTGGCGAAGACAAAGTTTTAGTATCCCGAAACTCCTTTAAAATTCTTTTTACTGTTGCAACACTAACGCTCACTGTTTTAGCAACAAAATGTACAATGTCAGTCAGTAAAATCTCGGGATTTTCTTCTAACGTCGAATTACACAATTTTACTATTAATTCTTTTTCATTTAAAGTAGATAGAAGGACGCCCCCTACGATTACACGTTTCTGGAACTACTTGCTCCATTTTCTGAAAATAAGCACCAGGCACTATACAAACGCTCCGAAAACCGATAAGCACTGCTCAAAAAGCACACAAACTTAACCCGGTAGTTACGAGTGCAAACTAAAGGTTATGAGCGTCAATTATTCCTTAAGTAAGGAGGCATTACCGTAGACCAATCACAGCGCGCGCTCGGATGAGTCAAACACGTGCGTTTGTTGACGTTCTAGCTCGATGCTCAACAAATAGAGTTTAGGACGATAGCCCGAATAAAGTATCCTGCCTGCACCGTGTTCGTAACGCGGTCAGGGGATTCTATTAATTACTGACAAACTCCTAAAGAAGAACAGCCGGACGAACTCTACAAAGAGGAAAAAGGATAAACATTTTGGAAATGCAAAAAAAATAAATATAGCCACTTGGAATGTTTGCGGAATTAATTACAAATATCAAGAATCAGCAAAAGAACTAAAAAATAGAAAAGTCGATATAGTGATAATAAGCGAAACTAAAAGGTAGTTTAGACCTTAACTACTACACAATGCATTCCATAGCAGGCCGGTCACCAGCGGAGCAAGAGACCAACAATCCCCTCAGCAGTCAAACAGAAAACACTTACACAGAGAACAACCAATAAGTAATTACTTAAAAACAATACCCACGAAGAAAACAAATCATATTATGAATTTAAAAATAAGTACATTAAATGTAAGAACTCTAAAATCAGAAGGAAAATGATAGAAATGGAAAATGCCATGGAAAAGATTGAATGGGACATTACAGAATTGGCAGAAATAAGAAGAGAAGGTGACACAATTATTCAAAGAAAATTAGGATACATACTATATTTTAAAGGAGAAATAGGAAAATCAGAAGGAAAAATGATAGAAATGGAAAATGCCATGGAAAAGATTGAATGAGTCATTATAGGAATGATAGAAATAAGAAGGGAAGGTGACACAATTATTCAAAGAAAATTAGGATACATATTATATTTTAAAGGAGAAAAAGGAAAATTAGAAGGAAAAATGATAGAAATGGAAAATGCCAGGGAAAAGATTGAATGAGACATTATAGGTATGGCAGAAATAAGAAGAGAAGGTGACACAATTATTCAAAGAAAATTAGGATACATACTATATTTTAAAGGAGAAATAGGAAAATCAGAAGGAAAAATGATAGAAATGGAAAATGCCATGGAAAAGATTGAATGAGTCATTATAGGAATGATAGAAATAAGAAGAGAAGGTGACACAATTATTCAAAGAAAATTAGGATACATATTATATTTTAAAGGAGAAAAAGGAAAATTAGAAGGAAAAATGATAGAAATGGAAAATGCCAGGGAAAAGATTGAATGAGACATTATAGGAATGGCAGAAATAAGAAGGGAAGGTGACAGAATTATTCAAAGAAAATTAGGATACATATTATATTTTAAAGGAGAAAAAGGAAAATAAGAAGGAAAAATGATAGAAATGGAAAATGCCATGGAAAAGAATTGAATGAGTCATTATAGGAATGATAGAATAAGAAGGGAAGGTGGACACAATTATTCCAAGAGAAAATTAGGATACATATTATATTTTTTAAAGGAGAAAAAAGGAAAATTAGAAGGAAAAATGATAGAATGGAAACATGCCAGGGAAAGAATTGAATGAGACATTATAGGTATTGGCAGAATAAGAAGAGAAGTGGAACACAATTATTCAAAGAAAATAGGATACAACTATATTTTAAAGGAGAAATAGGAAAATCAGAAAGAAAATGAATAGAAATGGAAAATGCCATGGAAAGAATTGTAAATGAGTCATTATAGGAATGGCAGAAAATAAGAAGAGAAGACACAATTATTCAAGAAAATTAGGATACATATTATATTTTAAAGGAGAAAAAGGAAAATTAGAAGGAAAAATGATAGAAATGGAAAATGCCAGGGAAAAGATTGAATGAGACATTATAGGAATGGCAGAAATAAGAAGAGAAGGTGACACAATTATTCAAAGAAAATCAGGACACATACTATATTTCAAAGGAGAAAAAGGAGGTGTCAGTTTTTGAATTTATAAGAAACACAAAGAGCTAGTAGAAGAAGAATTCCATGGGCAATCAGATAGAGTAGCAACAGTAAGATTAAGAATACCCAAATAGGACTATCAATAATCCAAGTATATGCACCAACATCTACAGCTATAGAAAAAGAAATGAATAAATTCTATGAGGACCTAGAGGAAGCTATGGATAGGGAGAAAAAGAAAACGACATACATATTGGTGATAGGGGATTACAACAGTAAAATAGGGCAAAGAGAAAGAGATGACGGAATGATAACAGGTCAATACGGTTATGGAACCAGAAACGAGCGAGAGAGGAAGTTAATCAGTTTTGCCATTAAACACAGACCCGTTACAACAAACACCTTCAAAAAACGTAATAACAGAAAATGGACAGGTATATCCCCAAACGGGGCTTACAAAAACAAAATTGATTATATACTCAGCAATAACAGAGAAATAATCAATAACACAGAGGTTATAAATCAACTTGAATTTGAAACGGACCACAGAATGGTACGCTCAACAATATTTATAAATAAAGAGGAACACAGAAAACAAAAACACGGACAAGAAACTAAAAGCCTTCCAAAAAGCAAAGGAATAGACCCCGACAAACACATAAAACACCTTACAAATAATCTCAAGAAAGAAGATATACAAACAAAGCAAGGAAATGGAGTACAAGAAATATATAACTACATAGAGTATATTATGAAAGAAGCGAGAAATAACGCACAAGACCAGCAGGAGATTCACAAAGAACAAAAACTATTAGGCACAACAAGGGACTTGATAAAGAAACACGAAGAACTAAAACGACAACCGGGAATAATAGAAAGAATTGAATACTGCGAACTAAATAAGTTGACAAAAAGGGAAATAAGAAAAGACATTAGAAAATGGGAAGAGCAAAAAATACAAAATATAATAACGGACACAGGATCTACCAGAAAAATGAAAAGAGAACTAACAAATGGCCAACAATGGATGACCTACTTAAAAAATGGGAACAACAAACTCGAAAGGGAAAGGAAAATATATTAACACTGGTAACCGAATACTACAAAAAGTTATACACCAGAAATCCAGAAATTGAACTGGAGGAGAGAGAAGAAAACT
>JABXWE010005399.1:0-33847 GCA_014611495.1 Limonius californicus
ATAATGTAGTTAAGAGGCATTAAGCCGGGCGATTGCAGTGGCCAATTGTCTCTGCTTACTATTCTGTCTTCAAAAAATTAGAAAGTCGATGAAGCGCCTACTGTGTGAGTCATGCACCATCTGGATGGAGGAACCTAAGCTGAATATTATGATCTTGAAGTTGATAGACAAATGGTATTAAAAATGGTTACCGGTAATATCCCAATCAGTCTGCTTCTCGACATCACAATTTCAATACCAATTTTAAGGGGATGTAATGACGTCTCCTGGTTTGCCAGAGGATTTATCGGTTGTCCACGTACGATAGTTTTGGGAGTTTACGTAACCACTAAAACGTGACCGTGCTTCATGGCTGAAAAATATCACATCAAAATGACATTATTGTTGGGTTGTTCAATAAACCATCTACAGTATTGTCAACGCTTTTCAAAATCTGCCGACAACAACTCTTGACCGACCGACACTATATACGGTGTTTGGAAGGGCACAGAGACGAACCGTGCGAAAGATCAACAACGGAAATGTTCAGTAACTCAGTTACAAAAACAATCTTATGCTCATTACCTATTTGACAAAAAAATAATGCTTTGTTGCGACTTGCATTCATATTGTTGATATTCTGTACAGCGTCTTCTGTAAGCGCAGACTTTCTTTTACAGCCGCTTCGTGGTACCGTTGAATTATACGAAGTGGGTGCTTACTTTTTCACAGAGGATTGCTTTGTTAGCAGGTTGTTCTTGGAACTGATTGAAGCAAGAACGATATGAGTACTGCTAAACACTATTTTTCTATATAGGCTTCTAAAAAAACTTTGCCCGCTCTGCTATGAACGCCATGCCAACCTAAAATTACACACTTTGTACCTTATTCGAAATAAAACCTTGTAATTTAATTGTTTCACCTAATAAAGCGATCGATTTAGCGATCTTTTAGTCTTGAATACAACTGTTAGGATTACGAAAATGAAAGCAATAAACGCAACGAAAACTATGAGTGACAGTTCACAGGCAAAATGGGGAAACACCGCTAATCATCATTAAATTCTGTGTAAATGGTAATCCAAAATGTTGATATTTTTAAGTCTTTTGTTTAGAAGATTGGATTAAAACTAAAAAAAAAATCCTAGGAGTCCTATACCTAAATCTTGGACTATCTTGTATTTCATCTACTACGGTTAATAACTTAAAACCATTTACTGCTAACAAAATATAACTAAGGAAACCTTTATTTTTGTATATTAATTATTTACTAAAGTAACTACTTCAAATTTTTGTTTCTGTTTTGTCTACAGCTTGTTTTCCACATTTTCCCTGTCCAATGCATTATTTTTCAAAAAAAAAACGGAATTGAAACTTCAAAGCACCTGTACCAGTCCGCTGCCGTCAATATTTTTAATACTTTTATGCCACTCCTCTTTAATCTCGCGCCGTCCCAAAGAGCCCTCTCGGCTGAAATTAAACAAGAAAACAGTGTTCGGGAGGGCGCAAAAGGGCTTTTTATTATTCTTCTTTTTCGAAACTGGGTGAGCGTCGCTTTCATGTATCCTTTCCGGTCCGGAAGGCACGGGGGCCGGATCCCGCCGCCCTCTTCAAGACCCATATTTGAATCAAATTAGCCCCTTTGTACCAGCTTGAAATGTATATATCTACCTGTTTGTGTTGTTTTATTTACCCGCCGGAAGCTACGCGACGGATCCCAATGGAAGCTGACAACGCTTTCCCGTTCCGTTAATAGAGCCCGGAAAACGGTGCATCCTCCAGGACGACGCCGCAGACGACGACGTACAGAGAAAATGCACTTTGATTTAGCGAATAATGTTTCTCAATTAGAAATTTTAGAGGATTTAGTTTAAGCTTTCTTGGATTTTTCCTTCGACATCCGGAGTTGTGTAAAAAGGCAAGCGAGTGAGAACGAAACAGAGATCGATTGGGAAAGAGGGAGACGGGGAGTTCTGTGCTACTGATACATATTTGATGCTTTCAATATATGAGAGGTTTTTGATTTTGACTTTGGTGCAGCTTCTTGAATATTTACAGGAAGAATTATTGACAGAAGATTTTTACTTATTGTTAAGGCCAGTTTCCGTAGTTAAATTAATAGCAAACTGAATCTTCAGCTATAGTTTTCAGGAGAATAGGTCAAATTTTCACTTCCTAGATTACCAGTAGAAGAAAGTATTTGTTTATTTATTTAACATTTTAACGGAAACATCTGTTGTGAAACCTTGAAAAATGGCTTTGAAAGTACACGTAAGCATAATACAATTAAATTAAATTAAATCAAACCACTGTTTTAATTTAAAATATACATGATGGCCCAAGATTTACGCATACTGATTTGATCTGTTCAAAAATGTATTTTTACTCATTTAAACTGCCTGTTAAGAGCGTTTTTATTGAAAATTTGTATTTAACTATTTCACAAGATTGTTACGTGGAAACCAAGTTACACACATCCCTTGTATACTTATCGTAGTGGTGTATATTGAAGCTGAGCCGTGCATGCGCCAATGACGGACGACGCTCGCAAATAAGCGACGTCACATATGGAAACATGAAACAAAGAAGCGAGTCGAAAATCTGTTGGTGCCATTAACTACTGTAGTATAAATGACCGGCGGAGAACCCTCTTTCACTCGGTGAAATGGGCAGTTTGTTCATAATAATTGGATCAAATCAAACCCTTTGAGTGGTTCGCTCTGATAACTGTTAACTTTCACATCGTTAGATAATTACTTCTGTTTTCATATCATTTCAAAATCAGTTGCACAGCTGCACTCGCGAAGGGGTCAATAGCAAAAGGACCTCGTTCATCTATGTCTCTGTGACAAAAGTTTAGTTGCCTAGAACGCATATGCCACAGTATTGTGGCCCTAGGGCCGCGGTTCGTAATTAAGTGCCCCCTAAATGACCAATAGGGAACAGATACCATCCACCTATGTCTCTGTGGAACACGTTGAATTGCCTAGAACGTATATTCCACAGCCGCGGTTTGTAATTATGTGTCCCCTAAAGGGTTAATAGGGGAGGGATACCACCTACCTATGTCTCTGTGACACGCGTTGAATTGTCTAGAACGTGTATGCCACAGGATTTTGGTCCTAGCGCAGCGGTTCGTAATTATGTGCTCCTTAAAGGGCCAATAGGAGATGAATACCATCCACCTATGTCTCTGCGACACGTGTTGAATTACCTAGAACGTATATGGCCCTAGCGCCGCGGTTCGTAATTATGTGCCCTTTAAAAGGCCAATAGGGGAGGAACACCATCCACATATGTCTCTGTGATACGCGTTGAATTGCCTAGAACGTGTATGCCACAGGATTTCGACCGAGGTTCGTAATTCTGTATCACCTAAAGGGCCAATAGGGTAGGGATACCATCCACCTACATATATCATTGTGACATACAAAGAATAATATAGAACGTATATGCCACAGGATTTCGGCTCTAGGGCCCCGAATCGTAATTCTGTGCCCCTAAAAGGCCAATAGGGAAGGGATACCATCCAGCGATGTCTCTGTCGCACACGCTGAATTGCCTAGAACGTATATGCCACAGGATTTCGGCCCTAGGGCCAAGGTTCGTAATTCTGTATCCCCTAAAGGGCCAATAGGGAAAGGATACCATCCACCTATATATACCGCTGTGACATACAATGAATTGTCTAGCACGTATATGCCACAGGATTTCGGCTCAGGGCCACGATTCGTAATTCTGTGCCCTTAAAGGGCCAATAAGGGAGGGCTTCCATCCACCTATGTCTCTGTCGCACACGTTGAATTGTCTAGAATGTATATGCCACAGGATTTCGGCGCTATCGCCGCGGTTCGTAATCATGTTCCCTTGAAGCGCCAATAGGGGAGGAACACCATCAACATATGTCTCTGAGGTACGCGTTAAATTGCCTAGAACGTGTATGCCACAGAATGTCAGCCCTAGGGGGCCGGTTTGTTATTCTGTGTCCCCTAAAGGGCCAATAGGGGCGGGATACCATCCACCTACATACATCGCTGTGACACACGATTAATTACCTAGAACGTATATGCCACAGGATTTCGGCTGTAGGGCCCCAATTCGTAATTCTGTGCTCCTAAAGGGCCAATTGGGGAGGGATATTATCCCCCTATGTCTCTGTCGCGCACGTTGAATTGCCTAGAACGTATATTCCACAGGATTTCGGCTCTAGGGCCCCGATTCGTAATTCTGTGCCCCTAAAGGGTCAATAGGGGAGGGATACCATCCACCTATGTCTTTGTCGCACACGTTGAATTGCCTAGAACGAATATGCCACAGAATTTCGGCCCTAGCGCAGCGGTTCGTAGTTATGTCCCCTTAAAGGGCCAGTAGGGGAGGAACACCATCAACATATGTCTCTGTGATACGCGTTGAATTTCCTAGAACGCGTATGCCACAGAATGTCCGCCTTAGGGGCCCGGTTCGTATGTCGGTGTCCCCTAAAGGGCCAATAGGGAAGGGATACCATTCACCTACATATATCGCTGTGACACACGATGAATTTCCTAGAACGTATATGCCACAGGATTTCGGTCCTAGGGCCCCGGTTAGTAATTCTGTGTCCCCTAAAGAGTGAATAGGAGAGGGATACGATCCATCTATGTCTCTGCGACAGGCGTTGAATTGCCTAGAACGTATATGCCACAGAATGTCGGCCCTGGAAGCCCGGTTCGTAATTCTGTGTCCCCTAAAGGGCCAATAGGGGAAGGATGGCGTGCACATATGTGTCTGTGACACACGTATGAATTACCTAGAACGTATATGCCGTAGGATTTCGAGTCTAGGGCCCCGACTTGTAAGTATGTGCCCCTAAAATGCCTATAGAGAAGGGATACCATCCACCTGTCTCTGTGACACGCGTAGAATTGCTTAGAACGTACATATAATATATGTTTTACAGAAGAAATCGTTTAGGAATACGGATATTGGCAAGCTATTTAATTAACAAGTCAAATATTGGCCTGGAAAACCTAGTATGATCAAATTTCCATTCCCTCTGCACATAACGTTTCAGATTCCTGTAGCCAGTCTCTAAGATTTTTTATCTTAACTAAGTTTGGCACTCTAGATTCGCTAAACTCAACAATCAACTCTTAAAAGCGCAAAGAATCCCATAAAAGGGAGCGGTCTTTTGTCGGTCTTCGAAAAACTAATAAAACGGCCAGTGTAAAACCACAAATTATTTCGAGCATGTGCGATAAGGAAATTTACGACATTTTAAAGAGTGCAGGTGCAGTTTTATTGCCCTAATCTCGTTTTTTAGCGCGTAACGAGCGTTTCGGGCAAAAGAACTGTTGGTATCGAGGACTCCACTCACCGGGGAGCTGTCACCACGTCATTATTGTAATTGATACGTTGAAATGCCGCCAAATTTATAGCATTTTGCGCTCGTTTTTGGCTAACCGTTGCCTACCGAAAATTTCTCTTTTCAAAAGAAGGATTATTTCCGGATCCCCGGAACCTAACCCAAAGTTGTCTTTCTCGAAAGTACTTGTAGGGGTCAAGAGGGCTTTAACAAGCATCCGTGAAGTTGAAATTTTTCCGTAGTCGATCGCGTTCGTGTTCATAATCAAAAACTCATTACGATTCGAGCAAAACCGATAGGACAAACATTAGAAAATAGCTTTGGCTAAAAAACCCGACGAGTAATCAATTTAAATTGAAAATTCTAACGAAGCTGGTAAATAACGTGCAATTTCCCACTCGGGAAAGCGAGCAAAGAAGGTCGTGCAAGTGCAGCAGCGGCAAGAAAAAAATAGAACTCCGTTTACGTACAATATGATTACGTGGCGCGTTTATCCGCGTTTTACTAAACCTCATACAAGTTAGAAATTCAACGATAAAAGTTTGCAAGTTTCAGAAATGCGCATATCTAGGCTCGTTACTAACCTCATTATTGTTCTGGTTCAAAGTTGGATTACATATTCCGCACTTTTCTGCCGCAATAGGCGATATCTGGAACTTTTAGCACTTTAGAACGGCGTCAAATTGCACGTGCTAGTACTTACACAGCAACCGCATAATTTGGCCGACTTGTTCGTGACGTTTTTACAAGAAAACTCCGAAATTTTCGGCCTTCAATTAATTTGTTCAATTTCCGTATGTGTTATAAAGCGGGAACACGAAAATCTTAGCTGCAATCAACTTTCAGACAAACGTCTTGGGTAGGCGTATGTCGAACCTTAATTTACACAAAGATAACCTGATACCTTGTTTATTATAAAGCGATACTTCAAGAACTGTCAAATCAATTTATTTTTGACATTGTCACAATTTCATATTTTTGTATTCGCCTTTACTATACGTTCGCTATTTTTGTTCTTCGGCATTATTGGACGTTATTGCTTTCAACATTTTCCATTCGACATTATTTATATTTTCAATTTTTCATTCGACAGTTATGTTTTTGAAGTTATTGTTTTCTGTATTATAGCTGATACCGAATTGTTTGTACTAAGTGATACCTACAGTATTAAAAAAACGAAACTTGTATATCTTAGATTAAACTAATTAGCGAGTACAGTTTCTTGGAAACCTTACAGCTTCGCACATTTTGAATTAATCAAAGACCTGCAGTTTTTATTATATTTATTTTATAGCACTTTGTTGAGATTATTGTGAAATAGCCAAAGCCTCTGATATCTACAAAACAGAAACAAATACGAATGTAATCTATAGGAAAGCAAAGATTTATTGGAATTCAGAGGCTCTTAAAATACGGGATTCTAAACTCCGAAGGGCTTCCTTTTATCCCCTTTTTCTCCTGGTACTGATTTTTAGTACTCGCTATAAAGATAGTTGTTACTTTATATTGACTTGAAAACTGGAGAAACACTGTTTTAAAATGTCGTTGTAACGGCTTTCTTCTCTCTAAGGCTAGTCGCAAAATTTATTAATAAAATTTTGCACAAAATTCTGTAAAACATGTTGAAACGGACCAGAATTTTATGATAAATTATGTCTGTGAGCATGCGCAAATATATCAAAATTAAGTTGATATCTATGAGAAAACTGTCAAAATAGTCATGTGACTGTAGGTAATGTAGAATTCTATCAAGGTTTCATAATACTAGGTTGATACATAAGTTCGTAGCGCTTATAATTATTTATTGTATATGAACAACAGTGAATGATGGACGCAAGCGAGATAAGAAAAAGTGCGGTTAGCGTCGGCGCGATGGTGTAAACACTTGGTAAAACATTTGCCTGACTGCCCTCTGTGGTCATTGATGAACACTAAAATTGTTCGTTTGGACATCGATACGACACAGATTCTGAACTAAATTACGCAGATTTTAGAGCACGAAACGGCAGAACTGTGTACACAAATTTACACGCAGAATTCTGTATGTCGCGATACAGAATTTGTGAAAAATTCTGTCTATGGGAAATTCTGTCTATGAGCATGTGCAAATAGGTCACAATTACGGTGACATCTATTAGAAAACTGTCACAATAATCATGTGACTGTGGCTAATGTAGAATTCTATCAAGGCTTCATATTAGATTGAGTGAAGGAGAAAGACTCGAGCGAGATAGGAGAAAGTGCGGAAAGCGTCGGCATCTTAAAAAACTGGTAAAACATGTATCTCCCTGCTCTCTGTGACCATTGACGAACACTAAAAATTGCTCGTTTGGGCATCGATACGACACAGATTCTGAACTAAATTACGCAGATTTCAGAGCATGAAACGGCAGAACTGTGTACAGAAATTTACACACAGAATTCTGTATGACGTGATACAGAATTTGTGAAAAATTCTGTCTATGGGAAATTCTGTCTATGAGCATGTGCAAATAGGTCACAATTACGGTGACATCTATTAGAAAACTGTCATAATAATCATGTGACTGTGGATAATGTAGAATTCTATCAAGGCTTCATATTAGATTGAGTGAAGGAGAAAGACTCGAGCGAGATAGGAGAAAGTGCGGAAAGCGTCGGCATCTTAAAAAACTGGTAAAACATGTATCTCCCTGCTCTCTGTGACCATTGACGAACACTAAAAATTGCTCGTTTGGGCATCGATACGACATAGATATAAACATTCTACAAACTTAGGGTATGAACCTACATGATTTTGCACAAAATGTTTCACACAGAATTCTGTAGGACACGATACAGAATTTGTATAAAATTCTATCTGTGAGCCTGCGCAGACAAGTAAAAAGAAGAAAATTATCAAAATAATCGGGTGACTGTGAATGATGTAGATGTCTATGTAGATTTCATAATATTAGGTTGATCCATAAGTGTGTAGCGTTTTATTTGTCTATTTCATATGAACAGCAATGAACGAACGACTCGAGAGATATAAGAGAAAGTGCGGTTAGCGTCGGCACGATGGCGTAAACACGTGGTAAAACAATTGCCTCTCTGCCCTCTGTGATCATTAATGAACAATAAGGTTGGTTCGTTTGCGTATCGGTACAAGGCAGATTCTGAACTAAATTCTGTCGATTTTAGAACATGAATTTACAGCATTTTGCACAAAATTTTTCATACAGAATTCTGTACGGCACGATACAGAATTTGTATAGAATTTTATCTGTGAGCCTGCGCAGACAAGTCAAAATTACGGTAATATCTAGAAGAAAATTACCAAAATAATCGGGTGACTGCCAATGATGTAGATGTCTATGTAAATTTCATAATATTACGTTGCTTCATAAGTGTGTAGCGCTTTTATTTGTCTATTTCATATGAACAGCAATTAACGAACGACGCCAGAGACATAAGAGAAAGTGCGGTTAGCGTCGGCGCGACGGCGTAAACACGTGGTAAATCAATTACCTCTCTGCTCTATGGGATCATTGATGAACAATCAAAATTGCCCATCTGCGGATCGGTACCTCTCAGATTCTGAACTAAATTCTGTCGATTTTAGAACATGAATCTACAGCATTGTGCACAAAATTTTTCACACAGAATTCTGTACTACACCATACTGAATTTATCAAAAATTCTATATGTGAGCCTGCGGAAATAGGTCAAAATTACGACGACATCTAGAAGAAAACTATCAAAATAATTATGTGAATGATGTAGAAGTGTATGAAGGTTTCATAAATATAGGTTGATACATAAGTGAATCTAAAGAATGTTGTAGAAAATCTTTCCACCACCAACCCCCTGCTTCCCTTCACCGAATTTGTGCATCGATACAACGCAGACCTGAACAAAAATCTGCAGATTTTGGGCATGAATCTACAGGATTTTGCAAAACATCTTTCACACAGAATTCTGTACAACACGGTACAGAATTTGTATAGAATTCTATCGGTGAGCCTGTGCATATAGGTTAAAACTACGGTGATATCTTAGAAGAAAATTACCAAAATAATCGGGTGACTGCCAATGATGTAGATGTCTATGTAGATTTCATAATATTACGTTGCTTCATAAGTGTATAGCGCTTTTACCTGTCTATTTCAGCAATGAACGAAGGACGCGAGAGACATAAGAGAAAGTGCGGTTAGCGTCGGCGCGGCGGCGTAAACACGTGGTAGAACATTTGCCTCTCTGCCCTCTGTGATCATTGATGGACAATAAAAATTGCTCGTTTGCGCATCGATGCAACGCAGATCTGAACAAAAATCTGCAGATTTAGGGCATGAATCTACAGGATTTTGCAACAAATCTTTCACGCAGAATTCTGTACATGACGGTGCAGAATTCGTATAGAATTCTATCGGTAAGCCTGCACATATAGGTTAAAACTACGGTGATATCTAGAAGAAAATTATCAAAATAATCGTGTGACTGCCAATGATGTAGATGCCTATGTAGATTTCATAATATTACGTTGCTTCATAAGTGTATAGCGCTTTTACTTGTCTATTTCAGCAATGAACGAAGGACGCGAGAGATATAAGAGAAAGTGCGGTTAGCGTCGGCGCGGCGGCGTAAACACGTGGTAGAACATTTGCCTCTCTGCCCTCTGTGATCATTGATGGACAATAAAAATTGCTCGTTTGCGCATCGATACAACGCAGATTCTAAACTAAATGCTGCAGTTTTTAGAGCATGAATCTACAGGATGTTGTAGAAAATCTTCCTCCCACCAACCCTTCCCCTGCTTCCCTTCCTCGCTCCCTCCTTCACCGCTTATCATTATTAATTTTGATTCTTTGTTTCCCTTTCTTTATATTCTTTAATCATCTATACATTTTTGTTTCTTGTCTGTGGTCTTTGTCAATGTTTTTGCTCATTTCCTACACAGGTTTATTAATTTATGTGTGACTGCTTTTACGTTTGTGTCTTTCTTTTTTCTGCTTACGTTCTCCTAACTTTTCTTCTACTTTAGACAGAATTTACAAATATCTGTTTTTCGTTTGTCTCTCTTAATCTATCCCGTTTTATTTTAAGGATATTAGTTATTGTTGTTTGTATCGTTTCATCACCTCATTCTATCTAGTTTCTTCCCTTTAAATTCATTTTCCGTTTCCTTTAAATTTTTATTAATTGTTTTCTATCATTGCGTTTTCTTTGTTTTTCATTTGTGAAAGATTTATAAATCTGGACTTATTTATTATGTAATGACGTGCTTAGTTTTCTGAATTTGCTTGATTTTCTCCTTTGCTTTTTGTTTTCTTACTTGCTTTGCTTGGTTAACCTCTTATTTTACACTTTTAATTTAAATGTTTCGTTCATTTTCGTATAATATTTTCTGTTATAATGAAACTAAAAATACGTTATAATGAGCTATAAAAGCACGTACGATTACACTAAGTATGCTTTCTTACTAAAATTTAATTTAAGGACGTAAGAAAGGATTCTGCCTTATTGTGCAAGTTTCAATTTTCCACGGGACGGCTCGTAGAAGAGGCTCCTTTCATGATGCGGTACACTAATAAATCTGCAACAATAAGAAAGAAACCATCAAGTTTAACACCGTTTACTGCAAACGTAACGCTTTTAAAACCGGTGCAGTATGAGTAGTAGCAATAAAACTCGAACAAAATGTAACTTTTACGGCGTTTTCTATGCCTCTTTGCACCTGTAATTTATTAACCCATATAGCTAAGCCATTGTGTAACCTAACGCCCGAAGCCTGAAATTTCAGGTGCTACACGATGTCTTTCTTAATTGGATAAACAAAACCAATTAGTGGGACAATCTTGAAACGCGAGAAGACCTCGTTTGGGTCGCGTTCCGCGTTTTTAAATATACCCCGCTGCAGGTCCGGGAATTTTTAATTCGGAAGCTTAAAGAAAAGAAAAATTAATAAGTGAACTAACTCGGGAAGTTGTCTCTGGAATGTAACGAGGACGGCGAGCAGTTTATAAGCTCCTCTCGGAAATATTCAGTCCTTCGTTACTCCGAATTTAATGAATTCATTGGGCCTTTGAAAGTTTATTTGCACTTTCAGATCGAGTTTGATTTGTTTTCTTAACGCGAAAAACGATTTGTTTTTAAACTTTTTCTCTTTAATTAAATTACAAATTTAGAATTGTTTTAAAAACAACGAAACTTCTTTTTTTATTGTTCTGCATTATTTTTTTTTCTCTCTTTCTGTCATTTACTGCCACCCCTCGATTTTTCCTTGCGATTTTCTTCTCTGTTTATTTCTTCCTCTAATCTTTCACTCCTTCCTGCTTCTCTTTCTGACCCCTTACTATAATGTGTTACAGCCCCCACTCTTTTCATTGCCAATCCCCCCCCCTATTTTCTTCTTTCTTATCTTATACCATTACAGTTTTTCTTTAATCTTATTATATGCCTTCTACGTCACTGTTTTGATGCATTCTTACACTTTTTTCCATTTATTTCTTCAATTTGCCGTTTAAAATCTCATTCATTTTTATTACTTACTTTTAAGCCCTTTTACATTTCACTTTATTTTTCTTCCAAATCTTATTCTATTTCCCTGGATAGGTTATTTTTACCAAGGGTGAAAGTTAGGCGGAAGTCTCCGGAACGCCATTCCGATAAAAGATTTGGAAGCGGAACTCAGTTCCGGTTTAAAATCATTAGGTAACAAAGAAAAATAATAGTTTACGTTTCGTAAACAATCTGCAACAAAAAAAGGATGAAACCGAAATGAATGCAAAACGTTTTCTCACTGAAATCTGTGCTCCTTATATATTCGTCCGACGATGGATAGCGCGCGAGTAGCGTAGAAGCACGGTCAACACTCGTCTGTTGTACACGACGCCAACGCTTGTTCTCATTTGTTATTTTTAAGCGCCCAACCAATTGCGTTCCGATAAGAAATTTTTTCTACATTCACCCAACTTTAAATCTTCTCTGTTAGTAAAACTTCGCTCTTTCTCTTCTATTTAGGTCTCTTTTCGGCCGTTTTACCTTAACTTTGGCTTTAGTCTGCTTCTCTTTTGTGTTTTCTTGTTCCAATCTCCTTGGTATATTAAAACATTAACCGACCTTGGTACCTATTATACATTTTACTTCACTTTTCCGTTTCTTTCGCTGCCATATTTTAATCTGGCCTTTTCCATTCGTCTCCATTATTCATATTTAAAAATTCGCCACCCCTATAATTGCTTTCACTCTTTTCTGTTCTTTTTTGATCCTTGTTATTATTTCTCTGCTCTTTTTCTTTTTGCTTCTATCGCTGTCTGGTATTAATCTCTCTTTTATGCTCTGCAGTTTGTACCAGTTCCTATATTTCCCTCTTCCTTTTTTTCGTTATCTCATTTCAGTTTTAGTTGAGTCGCATTTTTTGTTGGCGTTTTAAGCTTTCCATATCTCTGATAAAGTGATAACTTATCTCCCTTTCCCTTCTTCCTTTCTGTGTCGTGTCTTCATTTCTACTTTAACTTTCCTTCTAATTATTTCCGTTTTATTGTTTCTTCGTTCTTCTTCTTAGAGTCGAATATCTTTATCACAACAATTTTTTTTATTACATTATACTCTTTACAGAACACATTGTATAAATTAGTAATCTATACTAAAAGTACACATTGTTGCCAGTAGATGGGGTTGGACTAGTTTGTTCGAGTAATTTCGCAGACGTTGACGATTTGCATTCCTGTATTATGGAATGAAAATTTCCTGGGGAAATGTTTGGTAGTACGGTGGTAGTTTCGCGTTGCTTTTCACGGCTGGGATTCGAAAACCGTTCAGAGCAGTTTATTGCTCCGAACGGGACTCGAACCACCACCTAAGAGGACGACAGAATTGACCCACACGTCTAACGTCGTTTCTTCGTTATATTATTTTATTGTCTTCATTTACTGTCTTCTATTTACACTCCAAATTCTGCACTCTATTATTGCACATTCTCGCGGTTGCAGTCTTCTTCTGGTTATTTATATTTTTCCTATATGATTATTAGTTGTTTCCTTTATGATCTTGTTTCAATCTTTGTTCTTTTACTGCCCTCTTCTATTTATTCTTTAGATATTTTGCTCTGCATATACTATAGACCTGTTTGCTGTCGTTTTCAATTTTTTACATACACTTCTATTTTCTTATGAGCCTCTCGGTGCGCGGCAATTGGGCGATAACCAAGTGGCCGACTTTTTTTGTAAATATTGGTACCTAACCTAACTTAACGCCTATTTGATCTATTATTTTGTCATTCAAATTCGCGGCGCCCATATGAGGGTCGCCCAGTTGTCCATCTCCTAGATGATGATCGTCTATTCGTCGTCGCCTAGTTGACTATGTCCGTTCTTCTCTCCGATCTTATCTCACCTTCTTCTATTTTATTTTTAACTTTAAACTTTTTTTCGTTTGATGTCTTTTATATGATCGGTTTTCACTTTCTTTTTTGATTCATTCTTGAGTTAGTCTGAGTTTTGTACATATTTCTCCTTTCCTACCTTATTGTTTCTTATTCCATATTATACTGTCCTCCTACCCTCTACTTTTATCTCTGAAGTTCTGTATTAATATCTTGTTTCCCTTCTCTATTATATTCACTTTTTTAAACATTCTATATTTTTGATTTTTATGTTCATTTCTTGGTCTGCCGTATCCCATCTTATTCCATTCGCATTTTCCTGTTATCTTAAACCATTATCATTTATCTTTATCTTATATCCTATTTTAATATATTTCTGCTTCACCTCCCTGCGACGTATAAAATACATATATATGTACGTTTCCTTCTGAGAGCGCGTTTTCGTTAATGAAGGTTGACGATGATTTTAGAAAATTCTTCTATATTTTTGGCTGTTCTAATTAATTTATGAATGTATTTTCTGGCCCAGTCGCGAATATTGCTTAACCAAGGGCATCTTCTTCTTTGTAGTTCCCTCCATCCTGCGATTTTACTTAGCATAATAAATTGTAGTAAGTTGTATTTGATATAATGGTAGACGTGTCTTAAGCATGCGATTTTCCGTTTTATTGTCAATCTGATTGAGTTGTCGTCCTAACCCATCCAAAACTGGAACGCTTAAAGTCTTTTATCGGTGTTAGATTTTAACGTTCCCATTTCCAAACTACATGTTTGTATTTTCTACGGTCGTTCATCAATTCCAGAACATTTGTAATCATTTAAGGTTTCTTTTTGCCTGTTAGGGTGTTGTGTACCAGATTGACCATCTGCGATTATATAATTTAAGTTCTATTTTATTCCGTATAGTACCCACATCATCTTGTACATCTTTTATCTATCAGGTATTTTCATTGGCTATCTTTAAATCTTTCATTAGTTTCCGTTTAGTTTTCTCGTAAAGAGTGAGATCTTTTAATTTTTCAATATTGGGTTGCTTGTGTGTCGTATGCTGATGTTTCCTACAACTGGGTTGTAATCTGAGATTACGTCGATTCTTCTCCTTGTATCCCGTTTCTACACCTCCTATATATGACAATATAGTCTATTTGCTCTCTTACGTTGTCGTTTTTGTTGTGTTGAAAGGAAGTCCATCTGTACAACCTTCCTGGTGGCTGTTGAAATCATGGCCATTTAAGGCCCGCCACGGACTAAGGACCGATTTTGATGGTCCTTCAGCCATAATTGTTGTAATTTGACAAAATAACAGTAGTTTCTCTTTGCAACCTGCGCCGCAGTATCATGGACGGTTAAACTGACAAGGTTGCGCTCAAAGATACGTTAATAAGTCCTTAAGAAATCTGTTCTTCAGCAGCCATATTCTGGTACTGAGAACACTACTGCCTACCACCAGTTCGCCTGTTAGTTCGCGGGAGGTATTTGATTTCCTTCCTGCCTCTCATATTTGGGAGGCTTTCCCCGATCCGTTACCTGGGGACGCGTCCTCTAGGAGTTACAGCCTCTCCCAAGGGATGTGTATGTGTGTACCTATAAGGTACCTATAATTTTTATAGTTGGTCTACATCATAAAACACATGGGTACCTACAAGTACCTATGCACCAATAAGTAGTAAATAGAAATATGTAAACTATTCTAACCTAGCTTTATTAAACCTATGTAAGCAAACGAAAACTGTTCAGTTGTCACTTCTGTTAGGTACCTCTTACTTTCTGTGACATCAATTAAACAAGTAGGATTGAGAAAAAGAATCTGCGCTTAAAAATCCAACGGATTGATGAACGCGTGTAGTATCTGCCAATTCTGTAAAACAATATGATTTCTCCTGTTTCTGGTAAAATATTGTTATTGTTGAGAAAGATGTATTCTATGTGTAAAACGGTAAAACGGTAAGGTATGCGTAATGTGCATTCTTTTATATCTATATAATTGTGGTTTTAAACACAATACTTTATATAGATTGAATATTGATATTTTTTAAATATACCGCTTGTTCTTCTTAGTCACTTCCACTTGTATCGTTTTAAAAGTTAGGTGGTTGGTTTGCATAGTTCTTGCAAACTTTTTCAATCCTTTCTATTGTTGCTAGCACCATGGTTTTTCTCCATCCTATCTTTTTCTTTGCAATTATACTGCTCGTCGCGTCTTTCCGTGTTCGTCTTGGCTTTCCATTCCTTCTCTTTGATAGTATTTTGGTCTTCCAGATCTTCTTCGGGTTTTTTCGTCCTAGAATGACGTTGTGAATGACCCAGCCATTGCATTGGTTTTCTTCCACTTTCACACTTATTGGAGTTACTTCTCCGTTTTTCGTCATTTTCTGTTCGCTCCCGGTCCAAGCTCAGTATTCTATTTTCAGATTTTTGTTTGCGTTTTTCTTCTGGAATACTTTCCAGTTTTCATTGTGAGGCGTTCTCTCAAATGCCTTTAAAACAAAGGAAAGGCACTTTATTGGATTCAGTTATCTTTTCGACAATCTACTTTAACGTGGAAATTAAATCTTATGAAATTCTGCCCGGTCTAAAACCAATTGCTCTTTTTCTTACTGCGATTCAAATGATTTCCTTAGTCTCTCTTCTAATACTTGTTCGTACACTTTTTCAGGGAGACTTAGTAGAGACATTCCCCGATAGTTGGTACAATCACTGCTATCTCCTTTTTTGTGTATTGACAAAACAATTGCCATCTTCCAGTCTCCCGGTATTTCATTTTTCCTCCAAGCTAAATTTATTTTTTCTTTAAAAGCTTCTTGTCCCTTGGGGCTCAAGTATTCTATCATTTCAGGTGATGCTTTGTCGTGGCCATCTGACTTGCCTAGTTTATCAATTGGCTTTATGAGTTCCTCGTCGGTTGTGATATCTTCGTCGTTGTTTTCTTACCCATTATTGGTTATGTACTCTGTATTGGTGCTTTGGGCTCTGTTATCGTTATTATCATCATCATATTAGCCCATGTTCGTCCACTGCAGGACATAGGCCTCCCCCAGACTGTTCCATCTCTCCCTGTCTTGTGCTCTTCTGATCCAATCCCCGCCAATGAAGCGTCGTATGTCGTCGACCCATCTCGTCGGTGGTCGTCCTTGCAGTCTTTTACTAGTCCTTGGTCTCCACTGTATTACCTTTTTGGTCCATTTTCCATCATTCATTCGTGCGATGTGTCCTGCCCAACTCCATTTCATCGATGTTATTGTATGTATGATATCCTTTACCTTTGTCTGTTCCCTAATCCACTTATTTTCTTTTCTATCTCTCAAGGTTATTCCTAACATTACCCGTTCCATTTTTCTTTGTGCCACTCTTAGCTTTGTAATTGATTTTTTGGTTAGGGTCATTGTTTCAGCTTCATATGTGAAAACTGTTATCGTAAGCTTTTACTAAGTATTCTAAGTATTCCTTCCATTTCTTCATAGTGTCATTTTCTCCCGTAATTGGTTTCCCCTTCTTTGTTTTTAATTGCCTCAGATAGTAGTGATTTTCTTTCCGCATTCCCCTCAGTGCTCTGAAGAATAATTTTCAGGTGTCTTTTCTTCCACCACTTCACCATGTCTCTCTATCTCTGACTATTTTAACATTTTAACAAAATTATAAGAACAAAATATCGCGAAACTTAAATAGGATCGACCGCTCAATTGTACTGCCGGCGAAAGAATGAAAGAGTCTTGGTACTCTATGGGGAGCCTTGTCAACCTTCTCGCATTCCCAGCGGACTTGAAATTATCCTAGAGAAAGCGGATTCCATTGTTTGTACCGCTAGGAAAATCTAGTTGCTATAGTACCGATATTCCGTAGCTCCGGGGAATTTACAGGCACGGCCAAGCTCTTGGAAATTACCGGCTCCATGACTCCAAACGAATATACAACCACGGTATTGCAAAATAATAAGAACGAAATATCGCGAAACTTAAATAGGATCGACCGCTCAATAGTATTGCCGGCGAAAGAATGAAAGAGTCTTGGTACTCTATGGGGTGCTTAGTCAACCTTCTCGCATTCCCAGCGGACCTGGTATCATCCTGGAGAAAGCGGATTTTATTGCTCGTACATTTCGTAGGACCAAGGAATTTACGGACACGGTCAAGTTCTTGGAACTTACCGCTACACTATACGTATGTCCTCAACAATCTTGGTCAAGCCTGTTTCCAAACTCCTCCGACGATTTTCTTTTCGCCCCGGCATGTAAAGCAGCAACCCAAATCGTAGTAAATGTCATAAACTGTACGGCTTAAGTAAAGACACAATTTTATTTTCTATAATCAACCATTATCAACAATTTTCTGTGATTGTACTGTATCCCTCCTACAATGCATGAGATGAAAAATTCACGTATCCCGTTATATATAATTATTACGCGATTTATAACGTATAAAATCCATCCTGTTTCCACATCTAAATGGGAATTATTCTTGCTTGGTATGATTTTTCTGTGCAACCTTCAACGTATAAAATATAAATTATGTTTGTTTATACAATGTATGATTTTGGTACATATCCTACAACAAATAAATGTACTTATTGTATTATTATCCAACCCATTCAATTAACCATAAGTACGTACTACCATAGAAAGTTAGGCAGTGGTTATGTGTTGTAGGAAGAAACACTAAAGAGTATAGCTATACTCTTTAGTGTTTCGACGTCCTAAGAATTATACCGTGTAGGAATTATACAGTCTCACGTATACCGTTCCCCGTCTCTTTTATTTAGCCATTCTTTTTACCCGCATTTTCTTTCTGGAACTTCACAATTCAAACATCTCTGTTGCTTTTTATTTTTATGTAGAAGTCAGATTTTAATTCCACCTTAAATTTTCCGCCTCATTACTCGCCTTTCTTTTATTTTGTATGGCGCTGTAAACCGACAGCCGGAAATAAATCGTCTCTCCGGGAATTTAAAACGGGCTCTGCCTGTGCACTTAAGTCAGCCATGGGCCACGGCGCGGCCAGAATCAAAGTTGAATAACCAAATCTAAATACGAATGAGGCCCGGCGAATAAGGGTCGGCACGGTTTTAATTTTAATTACGTACAGGTTGTACACGCAGAAAGTGCGCCCTTAAATTTAAAACCGCTCTGGGGAAAATATCAGGGCGGGGGCTAAATGAGACTTGCACGTAGATTAAAAGCGATAGCGGCCATCCAGCTCGATTGGCTCGTTTCGGAAGCCTGCCCGAAAATTTCCCTCGCCCAAATGGGAAAATTAAGGACAACTTTTTGTTTAATTTTTGAAAATGATGGAGGCAACGTTTATACAATTAAAAGCCCTTTAATAACGGAGAACTAGGGAGGTGCCTCTGTGAATTGAACAAGGAGTTAATGAATCAAAGGAAGATCATTTCAACAGGTTTTATTTGCTTTTCGCTGCTCTGTAAGTGGTTTTATGGGAACGACCCTCGAGTCAGCTCCATGTCAGATGATGATGATGATGATGATGAATTTTCAAGAGCTATGCAAGTAAACACGGCTAGTTAGAGAAATAACTGCAACAAAATAAGGGACGAAGCAATAAATAACAACTTACGGAGAAGCATCATATTGACCTTTTTTCAATAATATGTCACTATTTTATAGCCCGAAGCCGCTTTGAAAATATTTTTGCTTTCTTCGTTTCCCCTTCAAAGGTGTATATTTAGAGGCAATCCAAAATATTCCAGCCGTTAAAGCGAGAGGGATTCGGTAACTAAAGCAAAATATTTACACGGCTGGTGTTTGAGAACATAACTCCGACGAAGGTTGTATTGGTATGCAACGGACGGGAATTTCAATCCCAAAGCCTACAGCATTGCAGATCTTTAACGGGATCAAGCGGGACTGCTAACAAACTCCTGCACGTGGCAGCAAACAGCTCCCCGGGGCCATGGTTTCATTGTCCCTCCAACGGACCGAGCAGCCATTTTACCTCCAGTTCTTAATCTTACGGCGCCTCCACATTCCAAAGTATGAATCCTTATAAAGGATAATTCAAAAATATTACTTCTATGCGAAATCTCTCCTCTTACACGTGCCCCACGTAAAAGTTTTCACGTTAGGCCAGTCTCTGCAGGTTTTGCGTTAAAGAGTCGGAGAAAGACGCGTCTCGAGGGGATTCCGATGAATTATTGCTCTTAGATGGTGTACGAAAGATAATAAATTGGATTTTGGAGTATTCGAGTGTTTTGTTCGGCTCCATGAAAACAAATTAAAAGTGCTGTTGGATGCCAAACTCTAAGAGCAACAACAATTCAGTTTTTTCTTTCTCAGTACGGTCAACAAAATTTTCTATACAGATTTCAAACAGAAACATATATTTATATAATCTACTCTCTGTTAACCCGCAACATCCCATTGTTGGGCAAGGGCCTTCGCCAATTAAGGGGGGTTGTTGATCTACTCTCCTATAGTGATCAATTCTCGGGGGAGAGAGGCGCCCCGTTAACGCAACCTTCGGGTCACCATCCAAGTACTGACCGGAGCAAACTCTGCCTTAACTCTCTTGATCGTACGTGAACGGGCGACGAATGTGCGCAACCCGGGACTTGTATAATCTACTACAGTGACTTATAGTCATTAAGGTACAGTTGAATGCAATTATTTTGATTTACCCTACAGCACAAACAGTCTGCGTAACTTAATATCAGCAGGGATTGCTAACTTAATAATGGTGAGGCTTTACACCTCATCATGGAGTCGGTCAAACGGTCAAAAGCTTCCGTATCCTTGCTCTCGCACCCGGTTACCGCGTGCCAAATTCATGACACGTGGTGATGTGGTGGGCATCACGCAGTGGGCTACCGCAAAATATATGTTTTTGAAATTCTTTGGTACCTGGTGAAAGTGAGCATTGAAATTGCTTGGAAAACTTGATTATCTAGAAGTTCTTGCAAGATATTGAATATACCCCAACTACCCTAATGTGTCAACCACCAGTAAGTTGGAGTTTTTGTTGTCAATCAAGAAAAAAAACAATACTTTCTTTCGTAAGAAAAACATTAACAAATTTACGTGGGCTGCAAGAGGACTAAACCGTAATGACGACGATGATGATCTAGAAAAAAAAACCATGTTTAGTCTTTAAACTAACGACCAGATCTATTAAACATTCGAAAATTTTATAACTGTTTATAATTTGTATTTATTTTTTAGAAGCGTGTTTTTAACGTGAAAAAAGTGTTTACTAGGTACAATGTGCACTTTTTGAAATCTATTCTATACAATTCTTGTTTAATACTGTAAGTTTTCAGTCTTATTAACTAAAAATGTCCTTTTATAGGACAGTCCGTGAAATACTATTTATTATCATTAATTCATCAATTTAATCTTAACTGAAAACCACACATAAAAATTGCATTAAACTGAACAAGAAGACTAAAGGAATATCTTACAAGTTTAGCAACTCCAAGAACTTGAAAATAACATATTCTGTCTTTTATTTATACATTTATTACAAACTTTCTGGTTATAAAAATTCTACTAATTCCACTATCTCAATTCGTTTAAACAAATTATTCATACAATGTTACATCTTCCCAATTCTATAATCTGTTATGTATATCTACAAACCTAAATCATGTTTATTTTTCGACTTTCCAGCACTTTCATTATGTTTACGTTGACCTCCTTAAGTAACGGCGCAACACATTATACACTTTATGGTTTATTTATCCTGTATTAATTTCCGTCGTTATGGAAACAAATAGTAGATAGTAATTTGAGTTGCCTACATTTAGGCGCTTTCTAAAAAATCTTTGAGAAGCTCTATCCCACTTTTGACCATACGTTTATTAACAAAAAATGTTTGTTTTCATGTATATTTTAAGCTCTATAAGTTTGTCCCTGCAATTCATTATCACCCTATATAGAAAGTCCAGATTTTTATTGGCGAACATAATTCGTGTGCGAAGTCTTTTTGAAAATTTCAGGTTTCGGACTGATGATCCAATTGACATGGACAACAAGAAGTATTTTTATTATATTTTGTGATATAAAGTCCACAAGGCGTAGAAAGCAATATTTTTTTATTGATGCAACTGGTTTCTGAAGCCTTCTAGAAAATTTTTAAATAATATTTGTTTTAGTGCCCTTTGCCTAAAACTGGTTAAAATCCAATTAGCATAGAATTGTATAATGATCTAGTATCGACCAGCTGTGTACAGGGCTTCTCAAAATTCACGCCTGCCCTTGGGATTTGATTCGGCGGGCTTCTTTATCGAGTTATCGATAAAAAATTAAATAATAAGTTTTATCGCACGGTCGCTCAAATTAGTTGTGTAACATAATTCAAGTATGGGGATGTTAGCAATGTATGAATCGTTCTGTCATATTGATAAGTATCATTTTCTTCACATTTGTGCTTTTAAAATTAGACGATACTATCATAATCGAGATAATGTCCATATGTTGGAAGTATTAGGTGCGTGGAATGAAAATGCTAGTGGTGCATCCAGGGCATATGCGGAAAAGTTGCAAGTCGTCGACGGCCTAATGCAAAAATGATAAGACGTGTAGACGAAAGATTACTGCAAACTGGTAATTTAAATTCTTGAAAAAATTAAGCAGGATGTCAATTTACACTAAGCATTGATCAAGACGAACAAGTTCTTGAATTTGTTGAGGCGGAATCAACTACAAGCCTTCGAATTGTATAGTCCCAAACTAATTGCCAAAAAGATACAATTCACAGATTATTAAGGAAAAATGATGTGCTTTCATTTGGGCCTCGAAAGTTTAGCTTTTGCATGATGGGGATAGGGAGCTTCGAGTCAATTTTTTGCAGATGGTTGTTGCATAGTGTAAACAATGATCCATTGAAAATATTCTGTGGAGTGATGAAACCATATTTACTGAGACGGATATCATAACTGCTCGTAACCTGCATGAATGGATGAATGAAAACCCTTCCTTAATACGCAGACGATCTTATCAAAGACGATGGTTTAATAAATATTTGGAATGGGTTATTAAATAATATTGTAATCAGTCCACACTTTCTATCTAACCGACTTAATTCAGTCCTGTATCTACAATTTTTAAATGAAAATTTACCACTGCCGTTGCTCGATGAAGTTCCATCAGCAGCTGTTGGTTCCAATATGATGGTGCACCGTCACATTATGGAGATGTCGTAGGTCTTATTCACGCTGCTGTGGTGCCATTAAACGAAAATGTTCACTCGTAATGTTCGATTTGATATTATATTTAATAGCTTTAAACTTTAGTACTCTGTAGTTTTCCTACTACATGAAAATAATAATGTGGTCATGATAATACGGAAACAAGTTTCACCTGGAATACGGCCCTGATTGAGCATCACCGGCAGGAAAATTGTGCGAGATGACTTTCTGAAGTGATAGGAATCCGGAAAATAAGTTTTTAGTTTCAATTTGCAAGCGGCGGAGAAGCGATTTTCGATTAATTTCGCCGGGTGTCTGTTCTGGCAGTTAATATACAGACGCTGATTAAACTGCAACGTGAAGGAGCAGGCGGAAGCATGAGGAGAGTTCCGTCAAAATCGCTTAATTCACGCTTGTTTTTATTAAATAAGTTTCGATGAGCATCTCGCAATATCGCAGCCGTAATAAATAATGCAATCGTCTCTAACGGATTCATAAATTTGACGTTTAACGAGATCTTCAAAATTTAGGGCGAAATGAAATTGAAATCTGAAGGGAAAATTAATTCCGGTTATAACAGTCATTTTTGGGCGCCGCCGCCGCGACGATGAGAAATTGAGAATTGTTCCAGGAATTAATCTAATTTCGAACACGCTCATTACAGAATTGCACACGAACTGATTAATGGGACGATATTTATCGACGCCAGTAGCGTCGGGGATGCCCCTCGACCGCCAAATTAATACGTTTTCTTGGCGCTCTTTTGTGTGTCAAAAGTGCGCATTTTTATCCGCCCCACTTTCCTGGGAGTAAGTCCATCAGCGAAAGAATGGAGCTCTGCTCGCGCCCTCTTTGAGGGCATTTTTCGGATCGTCGTCCATTTTCGTAAGCCGGCGTTAAAAAAAAGGAAGTAAGAGGAAACTATTTCCTGAATCATTTATTTCCATTGCCGCGGAGACGAGTTAAAATGAAGCCAGCTCTGGGGGGCAGTTAGTTTCAATCTGGACCTGCCTTCAAATAAAGTCATTCTCCCATTTTATATTGATTGTCCTCGCGAAGAGACGTGTCGCCTTCTCTTCCTACTTCCTTTACTTTTGTTTAAAATTAACTCCAAGTTTCGAAGCGACGAACGACACGCCTAATGTTTCCACCAATGATGCTATCGGGTTCCAAAATAATTTATTCCACTGCGACTTAGTTGCGTAACTTTTTTAATATCTCGTAACAAATCAGTTCCGGTAAGTTCATGAAGATGTTTAATTATGAATCGCAGACTGATTTGGAAACAGCTGGCCCTAAGCTCCAGGTTGCTAACGCATAATTTAGGCCGCTTCCTCTTTCACTCACCTTTTCTCTTTCACCCTGCATAATGCTCTTTGTTTGGGCTTTTACTTTCGTGGAGGTATAAATTGCTGTTTACTCCCTGCGAGACAGGGATGAAAATAATCTGAAAAGCTTTTTAAATACACATTTTGCAGTTCGACAACATAATCGTATCGAATGTAGCTTTTCTGTTCGCAAGATGAGTCAGTGTGCCAATCATTTTGTAACATGCCAAGTAGATGCAAGAACGGAAACGGCTGCAACGATTTATAATAAATATGAGGATGGGAGGGTCCTCGAAAACGACAGTAATTGAAAAAGGAGGACAAGGATTAGCAGGAAATGGTGTGTTCAGAGAGAAAGAGAAATTAGAAGCAGAAGAAAAAGAAAATAAGAAAGCAGCGACAAAAACTAATAAGACCTAAGACGTATTGAAAGAAACACGGCGGGTTGGAAGGAGATTAGACAACGCAAGCATATTTGTTGAACAAAGTTGCTAATGATTTGTAAAGATTCAGGATTCCGAGGTTTGTGTCTAATGAAGTCATCTAGGCGGGCTAAAACTTCGTCGTCGTGGAATTGATTAATGCTGACGTTTCGCTAACCGTAGCTTTGGTAATGGTTAGCGAAACGTCAGCATCAATCACGACGACGTGATTTTAGCTGGAAGAGATGACTTTATTAGTGATGATTTTCAAAGAGAGAAGAGGCCCATGAAAAGGGGAAAACTTGGAAGAAGCGAGGTAAAAAGATAACCAAAAGTTTCTTTATTAAACGTATCAATAAGTTACCAAACTGATTTTACTGATGGCAAAATGGAATAGAAAGAATGAGCAAGAGGAAGAATGAACGAAATATGTACAAAATGTTTATGCGCGTGAAAGAAAGGAAAAGTGGTAATTTATGTAAGAGTAGGAAGAGAGAAATACACAAAATCCTAGATATGTAAATGAAAAAGATATGCTGGTCAAAAAGGCGTACAATAATAAAATTTTAACAGGAACCTTAATGAAAGAAAGGGGGAAAGTTAACTTATAGATGGATACAAGGGAGGCAGGAGATAGCTAAAGAGTACCTATCAAAATAACGTTAATTCATCAACAAAAGTGCAAAGTAATAAAAATTGTATCCTAATATAACATTGTAGGGGAAAATGAGAAAAAGAAGAGTTGAGGGAGAGGAGAGAGAAATAGAGAGAAAAAGAAAAAATGGATACGTTGTAAGGTTCCTTTAACAACTTAAGAAGAACAAAAGTGAGAGATTAAGTAGAAGCATTTGTCTAACAAAAATATTACACACATTGTAATAGCAGTTTTACATAGGATAGAAGTAGAGAAGAAGGAAGAGCGGAACCTAAAAGAAGATAGAGTGAAGGCGAAACAAAGTGCAGTAAGGCAGATAACGCGTGAGTTTCATAAAGAATGTGCCATCAAGGCAATAAAAAACTAGCAAATTTTAAAAAAGAAAGAGGAAAGAGTAATATGATAAGAGACCGATGAAGAGAGGTATAGAAGAGGATATAGAGTAGAGTGTAACGTCATAAAAATGTTTGTGAATGGACTAAAAGCGGAAATTGATAACATTTCTACACAAATTGTGATCTAGGAAAGAATAAAAGGGAAAGCAAGGAAGTTTTAACTAGGATAGAAGTAAAAAAGAAGGAAGAGAGAAACCTAAAAGAAGATAGAGTGAAGGCGAAACAAACTGCAGTAAAATAGATATCACGTGAGTTTCATAAAGAATGTAAACATCAAAGTAATAAAAAACTATCAAATTTTAATAAAAAAACAGAGGAAAGAGTAAAATGACAAGAGACCGATGAAGAGAGGTATAGAAGAGAAGATATGGCAGAGTGTATCATCATAAAAATGTTTGTGTATGAACTAAAAGTGGAAAGTGATAAAATTTCTGACACAAATTGTGATCTAGGAAAGAATAAAAGGGAAAGCAAAGAAAAGAAGAGACGACAGAAAAATAAACGGAACGAGAAAATTAGAAAACAGGATGGGCCTACTATTATCATCATTATTTAAAAGTACGAAAGTGTTTATTTTTTTCTTGATTTTTATCGCATATAGAAGTAAAGAAGAGGCGAGAACCTGGAAGACAAGAAAAGAGAAACAGCGAGAGAGAGAGAGTATGAGAGAGGAGGGAGGCAGGTACGGCATAATCATACATAAAAGTACAAACATGGCTATTCTTAAAAAAAGTTAACATTGTACGAGTTAGTTTAATGCGTAAACCTTCATCGATAAAGTCATAAAATTCAAATTTTCAATCAAGAAAGATGGAGACAATACTGTAAACAAAGTTGGGAGAAGAAGGCGTAAGGAATATGTATCTTGTCATCTGCATTGTAAGAACAAAACTATCTATCAGAAGTACAGTAAGTCTTGTTTAACGCTCAGGGTCCACTTCTAGAAAACAAAGCGTTAAATGAAACAGCGTTAAACGGGGTCTTTTTAACATAGTAAATAGGGATAAGGCAAACGCGGTTAAAAAACAACAAGTTTTACATTAATTTTAAGTTGTTTTCATATTATTTTGTAAAATATGCTGCTGTGTTATACGAACCTTGATTTAGATAATCTAATAGAAAATTAACTTATTTACATAACTTAAAGCTATTTTATGTTTTGTATTTTGTTTGGGTTGATCTGGTGTAGTCGTAATAATTATATGAGGGTATTAGAGGTATTTATCACAATTGACTGTGAGCTTTTCACCTGGAAAACTATAAGATATGAGATTTGTGTATTATGTTCGACAACTGTCAACTAACATGTAATTTTAGAGGAAAATTGACTTTTCAATTGTTTATTTTTGTGAGTAATATTTGGATATCGGTGTGAAGAATATTTTAATATGATTTTGATAATCATTAATTGTAATATTATTAATTTAAGGTGATATATGTTTAAAATGATTATGAATGTTGTTAAAAAATAATTGATCGACCGTGTGAGGCGCCAAAAAATTCCTTTTTAAATTAGGAATATGGCTATAATTTGTTTTAATTTCATTCTGCTTTCCCATTGGTTGAGGAAATCACATGTTTTTTCTGTAGAATGTACTTATTTTTGTTTGTATTATGATGTAGCTATGCTTACGTATTAAAAAAAGAGAAAACAACAAAGACTTACCATGAACATCTCAACGTGAACAAACGCTCGTCTAGCGAGTCAATTAAAATTGTAATTTTATGTGTTTATTATATCTCGTTTGAATAAAACTATGCGATTAAGTGTTACGTTTCAAATCAGCGATATTTGTTACTTATCTGTGTGGAAAATAGATAAAATTCGGTAAATTAGCCGAAAATCAAGAATTTGGGGCGGAGTATCAAAGTAGCGTTAGTAGGCTTCAGTTGTTTTTTCGACATGTTTTGTATACGCGTTTGACGTTTGAAGCGTCACAAACTTCAAGGTTACGAATCATCTACAAGTTGGACAAAAGTTTTATACCTATTAATTATTTGGAAGATATTTGCATTATATTCTGGAACTACAACTGGAATAGCAATCGAACTTAATTTAAAACAAATAAGTAACATCGAATCAACAACAATTAGAAAAGTAAAACAAGTTTGAGGTTATCGGTTTAAAGAGAAAATATAAAGGTGCAACGTATTTATGAATTTATTGGTATATTTGAACATCTGAAGTAATAAGTAGTAAATAAATTTGGGTTAATTACCTTGTGAAACGATTTTACGAATACGAAGATACTCAGTCCAAAGTTTTTCTGCTAGGAACTTAGAAAAAAAAGCAACAAGTGATGGACTTTCGTTTTGAAGTTTAAGATCAACATGGCACAGGGGTGCCATTCTAATTTTATCTAGTGAATTTTACCAACACCAGAACAAAATAAGCAAGTGCTTCTATATAAAAAAGTGGATCCCTTTGAAAGTGCTTAGTTAAATTAGATTAGTTTTATAAGAAAAAACTTAGATAAATCTATAACATTTAATTAGTTTCTTTGTTGCATCCATATTTATAAGTTCATATTTACTACGTTGTATCCTTCGCCTTGTTCAGTTAACCAGCGCAAGAATTTAAAAGTTATACAGTAATAACAGAAATTTTATCTAATAAACCCTGAGATAAAGTTCTTCTAAAGTTTGTGTTTGACGTGCGCCCTTTGTGTTGTTTCAACAACTTATGTAATAATATTGTATATTTTCTTTTTCTCATATGAAAGGAAGATCATCTTTATTACTTTATTACTTATTTACTTACTCCGTGGTGCGACGGTCCATGAAGGGCCTTGACCTCCCGGTTGGGTCACAAAACTGTATTTTACGTGCGGGTAGTCACTCGTGCCCAACCCCCTGGAACGTGTTCAAGGGGTGGGGGCATCTTTATTACGGGTGCAAATAAAACAACATTCCCCTTTTTATAACGTAATATTTCTGTTTTTTCAATGTGGGGTTCATATGTAGGTCCCTCAATGAAACGTCATAATATGATGATGACGATATTGATTTTAATTTAGAGCAGAAATGAAGAAGACGAGAAAGGAGAAGAGGCGGAACGGTGTAACATTGCATAAAAGTTGTAAATTTGTGTATGTTGGAATTTAGAAAATGGGGGAGGGGGATGTTAAAGTGGTTAAAAAGACACGAAAAGAGAGAGAGAAAGTGAAATAGAAAAAATGTAAAGTAATAAAATAGGTAATATGATAAAAATCATCTAGAAAAAGCCATAGCATGAAAAGGGAAGGGTTGTTGGGCGATACATGACAGAGAAACGAACACAAAGAAGAAAAGGAGGGAGGGTATTAAAAAGGTGGGGGTGGAAGAGGGGCTGGAGAGATAATTACACAGAGGTGGAGAAGGATAAATAAAAAGTAACACGGGAACGGTGGGGAGACAATCACAACAACTTACTAAAGTGTTCCTCTAAATTGCTAATAATTTTAGTAAGCAAAATTTAATAATATTAACAGGAAGGAGGAGATAATGGGATAAATTGGAAGGGATGCAGACAAGGAAAATATGAGAATATCACAAAACAACCAATCAAAAAGTTTTCAAACTAGGATTGGCTGTGAGTGCTACAAGGCATGTCGTAGTTGTCATGCTACGTACTGGCCTTACATTTTCTTTATTTCTGTGGATGTAAACACAAGCAAAGTGAACATTAACCTCAAAGCGTGTCACAGCGAAATAAAACGCTTTTTAAAAAGTAAACCAATTATAACAACCCGATTAAACAGATTTTAACAGCTGTTTAAATAGGCATTTTCTTATAGTTCAATCTCAGACATGCAAAAAATTTTCATAACCCGTCCTAAATTGAAAACTTTTTGATCACATGTTAGAAATTCTACACCATATAAAAAATATAGTAAAGAATAACATAAAAGGAAAAATAAACAGAAAGAGCGAATAAATACCGAAGGAAAGAAAATGAGAATAAAAAGTCAGAAAAAAGACGTAAAATTCAACACCTCTTAAGGCGCTCTGAAAATATTCCGAAGCTCTGAAAAAATCCAATAATTGGTCGCTATGGTTGATAAATATTTAGATTTTGTATTTGCAGCAGACTCCTGTAAAGTCCTGGACGCGTTTCAGGCAAAAAATGTTTACCAATTCATAGTTATCAAAGTGTAAATGTTTCGAAAAAAATTCATACATTTTTATTAAGCATTATAAATATTCATAGAAAACGGCGTAAACTCTATTGATTACGAAGCAAGTGCGAATATGCTAAAAATGACTGAAAACTGTTCCACGAATTTTGTAAAGCCTCGAGAAGCAATTAACTGAAGCTTGCCTTCGCAGCTCTTTTCGTTTTTAGCTTGAACCTTCAAGAAAATTGATGAAAAGTTTGCGAATATTTAACGTATTTTCAATTTTAGAAAAATTAACTTTCAACGGCATTGTTTTTAATTACAACGTACACACGTTCATTCGAATTAATACAACCGCGAATGTGGGCGAAGCAAATCAAAAGCCTTTTTCTTTCATTCACGCACGTGGGTGTTTTAAAAATGATACAATTGCGCGAAAAGTTTTAGGGACATTTTTCTGTAACTCTGTCAATATGTAAATGAGGCCTTGGCGGGCATTTTCCGCGGGTTTTCTCGGAAAGTTGGAGAAATCCTCGACGAGCTTTCTAAAGTCGACCGAAGTTTTTCTCGAAGTGTCGGCGTGTTTGGATAAATGCACCCATATAGGGATCGCGCTGAAATATAGTCGTCGTATGAAGAAATCGCATAAAAATTTCGCGCGAGTGATCCCTTTTCAACGAGAATTGGTTTAAGGCAGAGAAAAACAGATATAAAAACACATCGCGGAAAATCCGTCACACTTGCGGCCGGGACGATAATGTTTTGCGTTAGTCACGTTCTGAAACACCACTTGCAGGTGGAAAATGTAGGCATCGCTGCCCAAAGACAAACAAGGAAGAGCTCGTAGTACCGGCGTATAAGGGCCAGGGGGAGTTCAAGAAAAAATGGAAAAACGGTGATGTTATAGAATGTTGATATTATTAATATTATTTATTTCTGTAGAAAAATTCGAACTTATTATTTTGAATCACATAAAAATACTTCAGCGATTCAGAAAAAAAAATACGTAGGCCTTTCAAATAATATTGCCAGATTTGGGAATGTATTCCCGGAATAACGTTGCAGTATAGCATAACAAGTTTAGTTTCTGCGCAAGACGTTAGCGCGTACATCGTACTTCTGTCAGTCGTCATGGAGCAATATTAAATCTTCCTGTTTGAAATTTGTATAGGGTGATACCACTTTAAATCATACCTTCTTCCTCTCTTTTAGCAGTCCCTTCTTATCCACTCCTGAACATAGGCCCTTTCTCTCTGTTTCCATCTTTACTTGTCTTGTGCCACAAATTGTCATTGCATTCCAGCTTTTTCTGTAATGTAATCTGTCCGTCGTCTTTGCGGTCGTCCTACGGTGGGCTTGTGCAACTCTGGTCTCAACTGCAAAATATGTTTTGTCCATCGTGTCGTCTCCTACCTTGCCACATCTCCTGCCCAATTCCACTTTAACCTCGCTATTCTCTCAATGACATCTTTATACTATGTTCGCCTTCCAATTTCTTCATTTCTGACGTGATATCTGAGACTTATTTTCAGCATGGTACGCTCAAGAGCTCTTTGGGTTGTTCTTAGTTTATTTGCAGAGCTTACAGTTAACGACATGGTCTCCATACCATAAGTATTTATCAAATAAGCCATACTAGTGTATTTGAATGGTTACAAGCTTTCACAGATGAGAGTGAGAATGTTCAAACATCCTAGAAGCGGATGTCCGTCGTCCTCTCGAAGTGCTGATTCGCTAGCAAGAGTTTATTTATTTATTTATTTACCAGAACAAAACAGACATTGCCTAATTACAGTGTTCTGTTAAAAGAACTAAAATAAAATAATATACCATCGTTGGCTTGCAAAAAGAGAAGAGAAGAAAAGAAAGAAAAAGAAAACAAAAAGAAAGAACAACCCCCCAAAAGAAATATATATTTAAAAAAAAATAATAATAATCCACAGAGCAATAAATCGTTCAGTCCTACCATAGCTGCTCATTAAGAATTTCGTAAAATTGTGGTAAAATATCACCGAATGACCCTCCAAATGATGACAGATGTGTTGAACATCAATAAGAAGACTATCAACAACTTTTACATGAAACTGTAAGACAGGAAAAAATCTATGCAAAGTTTGTCCAGTATAGTCTTACAGATAAGCAAAAGCAAGGAAAGGTGACATCGCACCAGTGATGAACCACGGGTTTTTCAGTTCAATCCTTAGACGAAACGCAAGAGCAATTCATAAAGAATTTTTCTTCGATTGACAAACAGTAAATATCGCATTCTATGTTAAAGTGATGAAGTTATTTTTGCTGAGTATTTCCCGAGTGCGTCAGCCAGCCATTTAGATAAAATGGTAATTGGATCTTGTTGTATGACGATGCACCTGTCCATTCTGCGCTGATTGCGGGGTAATTTCTTATAAAACACAGCGTTGTTGTGATTAATGACACCCTATATTCACCTAACGTGACATTTTCAGCTTTATGTCTCTCTTCTAAAGTGAAAACTGTTCTCAAAGGGAAAAGGTTTCGGGACATAGAAAATATTACCAATTGAAAGAAATTTCTTTCTCTACGACTATAATATAATGTATTCGTTACATATACCTTTTTAGTTGAAGAATGATAGATATTCTCCATTTCCGTTGGATTCTGTAAAAACCGGTGGGATAATGAATCATTATTCAACGATTTTTTGCGGTACCGGAAGTGAGTGGGCGTGGCATGTTAGCGTTTGGGATGTCACATTTTGTTTTGAAGTAACTGTCAAAAACAGTTTTTAATTTTCGTATTCGTTAAAACAGTAAGAACTAAAAGTCGTAGAGAAAGTATAGTCTCCTACTCGTGTAGAATAGCTATTATTCACTCGGATGATTCTGTCACTCGCCTTCGGCTCGTGACAGAATTTTCATCCTCGTGAATAATAGCTGTCATTCTACACTCGTTGAAGAATATACTATTAGACGGCTCTGACGACTGTTTCGAAAAAATGTTTCGAACGGTACAATAGGCATATTAAAGTAAATGAAGATTTTAGATGTATACCAAATATTTCTCTTTTTATTGTACCAGACCGGGAATTAAATTGGCAAACATCGCTTTTTGGATAATTCTACAAGCTTTCCTGTTAATCACTAAAATCTGTGTCTTCGGGGTTAACGGTTTTTAAGTATTTATACCAAATTTCTCAAAAAATCAGGTACAAACAACGTTAGGCGCAGATTCTGAAACAGACGTAAAATTGTTTGCTCAACTTGCGCCAGTTTGCGCCATCGAACCCAATTTAGCATTTTGGAGTTTTAAAACACTAAATGTTAGATTCAAATTTATAAATATTTTCCTTATAATATTTATATGAGTAATATATAAAATATAATTGAAGGGACAAAAATATTACGTCTGGAAAAAGAAGGAATGTTGCTTTACCTGCACCCGTAATAAAGATGATCTCCTTTTCATATGTAAAAAACGCTACATTATTATTACATAAGTTGTTGAAACAACACAAAGGTCGCACTTCAAACATAAATTTTAAAAGAATTCTTATTTCAGGATTTATAATATTAATTTTGGTAACTGCTGTATAACCTTTAAATTCTTTCGCTGGTTAACTGAACAAAGCGAAGGATACAAGGTAGTAAACATGAACTTATAAAATATGGATGCAACAAAGAAATGAATTAAATGTTGTCGAATTATCTGAGTTTTTTCTTATAGAACATTAAACAACTTTAACAATTAAATATCAAAGTTGCACGAAGTAAATAGTAAGGTCTGATTTAACAAATCACTTTCAAGCGAACCCACCCTTTTATATAGAAGGGCTTGCTTATTTTCTTCTGGTGTTGGTAAATTTCACTAGATGGAATGAGGATGGCACTTCTGCGTCCTGTTGATCTTGAACTTCATAACGAAAGTCCATCACTTGTTGCTTTTTTCTAAGTTCCTGGCAGAAAAACTTTGGACTGAGTGTCTTCGTATTCGTAAAATCGGTAATTAACCCAAATATTATTTACTACTTATTACTTCAGATATTCAAATATACCAATAAACTCATAAATACGTTGCGCCTTTATATTTTCTTTTAAATTGTTAACTCCAAACTTACTTCATTTTCCAAATTGTTGATTGATTTTTGTTGTTGATTCGATTGATACTTATTTG